>LOJH01001696.1:28847-44367 GCA_001685095.1 Ellobius talpinus
AAGGAAGGAAGGAAGGAAGGAAGGAAGGAAGGAAGGAAACAAAGTCCAGTGGAAGGCAAGGGAAAGCCTTATCTGCAAGTACTTCCTATGCTCAGCTAGACAAGTTCACCAGACTCACTAGCTAACACAAGTGAGAGGTTTCAACAGGATATGGGCTCCTCACAGAAGTCAGTAGCTTGCAGGTGTCCTCTATTTAGCCAGGAAGTGAATTAGTATCAATTTTGAACTAAAACATGCTTTCAGAGTGGTACTTCATAATGTAGGCTGCTGTAGGTCCTCACATGATTTCCGGCCTGGGTGGGTAACAAAGAGTAGGCTGTCAGAAGCTTTTATAGATGTGCCACTGCATAATGTTAAAACTGCTGGATCCACCACTTTAAAATGAGCTTGTTTCATTTTTCAAGTAAATGGTATTGCATTTTACAAAAAGAATCTATCTGTGCTGGATTGGGTACAGATGCACAAAAACTGGCCCTTCACTGCAGATCATTTGAGAAGTAATGTACAGAATCAAAAGCAGGGAGAAAGGTGAGACCCTCATAGGTGTTTTACTTCTCTGGGTAACATAGACTTTTTTTTTTAAATAAATGTGAATATTTAGATAACTATCTTCACATGGACATCTAGTGATTCCATATACAAATATAATGAAATGATTATATCATTCAGAGTTATACAATAGATAAACCCATTTTTTGTAATTTAACAAAAATATCCAATTTATGTAACACATTAAAAGAATTATCAACTTGTTTTCTTCTCAAAAGACTCTAGCTATTAAACTCCTTAATTACTTCATTTTCACTCTCAGTGTAACATTAGCACTTTAGCACTTCAAGTACAAAAATAATTAATGAGCCTGATAATTCATTCGCATTTATATTACTTTGCAACTTGACATAACCCTGAAGCCTATTCTCTGGTTCTAGCCATAGACATACCTTCCAAGTAAATTATTTTATTGCATATAAAATGCATAATTATTATAAAAATACACAGTTATAACCACCCACTGTTTTTCCTATGCAAATGGAAAGACAATAAATCAAATGTATTCAAATGTTGATAACTTTTAAAACAAAAGTATAAATCCCTAGGGAATATCTTGACGTTTGTACCATTACTATGATGGGAAACTCAATTGTACTTTGAGTTCAATTGTCTCCTATTTCAAAATGTATCTTCCTTAAAAGTTTGAGTGTGAAGGAAAACACTTCCAATTTCTATATTATATCCATGTGAATTGTGTTAACTCGGTGGAAAGAACATGTAAGATGATATTTGGATTCAAGGAGTAAGAGTTTGTTTGAAGTGACTGGAAAACATCTGTAGGGTAACTATCTCTGTTTACTAATCCTTGACTTTCTTTGGTGGCATGACTCTTTTAGCTGTACTGAATTTAATTTTTTTCCATCTCCAAAATTCAGATTTGTACAGCTATTTCTAGAACTCAATCTCTTTAAGTGTGAACAGAGGTACTGATTTTTTGTTCCTTCAGTCTTCCTGCGGTACTTTGTGCAGTTCTTGCCCGATAACTCTCTTATCTCTACATGCTTTAAACCTTAAAGCTGAGTTCTATTCTGACTCAGGACCACATCTGGAAGGACAGACGAACTTTTGCTCGGAACTCGGAACTGTGCTTGTCAAGCCTGTTGCCATGACATCACATCATAGACAATGAAAGGTGAAGCAGGCAATTCTCTTGGACCTCCATTTGTGCAAGGGAAAAACAGAACTGTAGACCATTTTGTGGGCTCTAAATCATGACTCTCAGCTATTTTGTTCAAGTAAGTTAAAGGACAGCATAAATATGTATTGGCTTCCATTTGTTTATGTGAGGGAGACATTAATTTTTGGAATAAAACATAATTTGTCCCACTGAAATGGACATGGAGGAATTAAAGCAATGAAAAATTTAAAACTGTAAATAGACTCTACTAAGGCACAGGTAATATTATTTTACTGACTAAATCTAAACTGTAAATGCAATGATAGTGATTTTATGTTGTTGACTGAGAGTCTTTTGGATATTGTAAAGAAAAATAGTCAATTTTTTAAAATTTGAGTAGGATAAAATTGGGAGTCTATAACTACATTCTTACTTGATCAACTTGTTCAAATGCAGGACTCCCACATAAGGAAAATTTTAGTGTAAGTCTGTCCCATGAATTATATGAAGCATACTTATATTTTAAAAATCTAGTTGTTTATATGAAATATCAACTCCAACAAGAGTTCTATATTTTTATTTACTAAATATGGAAAACTTACTTATAAGTGTCACTTCATAAGTTGCACAGATAATTTGAGATAGTGAATTTCTGGAGGTTAGTGACTAATGAGATTATTCCCCTGTCCCCAAATGTCATGGAAGTGGGAAGGAATGTGAAAAAAAAAGAAAAATCATGAGTGGGAGCCACTTCTGGAGCATGCACATGCTCTCCAGAACTTGCGTATAATGACTTGGCCTCTGAGGGCCTAAACTAGCCTGCTTCATGCCTACACCAGTCTATTGTGGCCTACACAATATCACACTGGCCTACACAGTAAGTATCACACTAGCCCACATAGGCCTGCATTCTCCTGTACTTGCCTGGTTAGAGTACTTCCCCAGCAGATGGTGCTTCTCTGTGGAGGTATTAGGGTAGTCTTGATATGAGCCTCTATTCCTGTTCCTGTTCTTTTTTCAGATGTGATACATTTGATGCTGGATAGTGGCAGCTCACACTGAAAATATTTCTGTGGTAGGACTGCAGGATACCAAGTGAAAAAAGAATAGCTCAATGCTTCCTCTGTGGATTTAAAACTTCTTAAAGCAAGAAAATCCTGTGATTTGTGGATTATACTAATGGAAATAATTTAACATAACGATATATATCTTGGCCATGTGGAAACTGATGATACATACATTTGGATCCTTCTATAAAACAGGAAGCTCAAGAAGAAAATAGGAATTCTATTGCTTTGAAAACACTTAAAAACCTCTAATGTAAAACAGCTTAGCTCCAAAGGATAAAACAAAGTGCAATACTTTTCTGTGTGCACAGTAGATTGAACACAATCTACTACTCAACTACATATTGAGTGGTTTTGATATAAAAATATTCTTTTTTGTTTAGAATTTTATCTATTTTTCTGTATCTAGGTCCATATTAGAGTGAAAAAAGAATAGTGGTATGGGTGAGTACACAGAAAAACATAAAACTTTTTCAGTAAGCACAAAATCAGGCAACTTTGTATCTTTTCTTAAAGTACCTGTTAGAAAAAAATATACCTGGTATAAATGAAATCTTTTTATCAGGCAAGTGTTATTTTTTCTGTTAGTTGGTTTCTATGGCTATCTAAAAATAATTTAGTATTAGTTAATACTGGCAAAGAGATTTTTCATGTTCTTTAGTCAGTATACTTTCACAAAAAGAAGAAAGTATAATTTAGCAATGTATTTACAGCTATATTTTATTAATACTTCTCTGCATCCAGCAGTGGTTTACTTCATGTGCTGTGTCCTATTACCTTACATCTGGAATTTGGCAGATTCAGTTTATTATAGATACCACTAATGAATTTTAATGCCATGGAGCGTCTGCTATATTACTTTTTGTCCGTAATTTTTAACTCACTTAAGATAGGCATTTTGCAGGGATGTGGCAGCACATGACTATAACCTCAACACTCAGGAGGCAAAAGAGGAGAATTATAGACTAGAGGTCCATATGTGTTACATGTAAAAGAGACAGGTGAAACAAAACAAAACAAAACAAAGCCATGTTTTTGGGAACCCATTATCTTTGGATGGATACCGTGCTCAGCCTAGATATAGTAGGAAGGGCCTTGGCCCTTCCCCAAAGCAATGTGCCTTACCCTCTCTGAGGAGTGGGTGGCAGGTGTGGTAGAGGAGTAGGTAGAGGGAATGGGAGGAGGCGAGGGAGTGGGAACTAGGATTGGTATGTAAAATGAATAAAGATAATTTGTTTTCTTTTTAAAAAATAAAAGACAAAAGACATTATTTAATGTAAAAAGAAAGCCATGAATATTGTAGTTTGTATATATATCTTTCATCTTTTATTGATAATACATTAATCATATCAGTTCTTTGTTCTTTTTTTAAAAAACTAGTCAAATAAATACATGGGATTATTTTGTCATCTGTTCTCATTGCCCACTGGATTCAAGAATTTTGTGAACTCAAACTATTTTTATCTGAGTGTATTAATTGTACAACATATAATTTAAAATGACATTTGCATAGAAACATTTGAGGTATTTTGATCATATCCACCTCTTTTAAAATTCTTTCTCTTTTTATCAAATTTTGTATCTATGCCTTTCTGTAGGAATTGCATATCTCTGTAGGCAAAAATGTTTCATTGATTATTGATGTAATACTTAATATTCTAAACACCTAGTCCTATATTGTGAATATATTTCTACTGACACAACTTTTAGAGTACCCCATTTCTACTTCTTGGAGGTCTTATGGAAAATATTCCCTTTGAAAACTAATAATTTACTATCAAACTATTCCTTAGTTAGAAATACATTCAAAATATACACTCTGTTCCAGAGACAGTATAATGTCATCATCATATTGGTAGTAAAAGAGACACAGAACTGAATTTATGTTGTACACATAAGCTGGTTACTCAGCTTCTTTGTACCCATTTTATAAAATGTGGAAAATCATAACATTCATTTTTATCACAGTGGATAAAAAAGGTAACATAAAGAAATAAGTATTTGATGCATATTTGAAATCAAGAAGTACTCAAATAAATTGACCTCCTCTACTATGTTGGGAAAATATCAGATGTTATGTTGTAGATATATATATATATATATATATAAATAGATAATAGAAATTCTGATTATTGAATAATCAAACTATCTCTCACATGCAATTTTACTTCAGGCCACAATTAATTATCAAGATAATATGGGCTAGAAACTTATTACAAACTATAATAGAGAATTTAACATGCTAACATAGCTACACAAGACATGATAAGGGTGCAACTAGAGCAGCCAAGCTAAAACTATTACCAAAAATGTTGAAAAGAATGGGAAAATGATAAACTGTGTGAATGGCAGTGTGAGAAATTAAAGCTCATGCAGACATTGCTAAGGCCTGAGGCTAGAAAATTATAATTTTAAGACGTTTGATTATGTGGACTTGATTGAAAAGTAAGAAATACTTCTCAAACACAAGAAGAGAATCACTGCTTTATTCCCCATGGCCTTTCAGAATTTTGCCCTCATAAGTACTTTGGTATTGGTGTTATTTTATATTTCCAGGCATGTCTCCAATCTATATCATAAACCTTTTCTAAGTGGAGAGTTCAACCATCACATTACCAGGAGTGGGTCTGAGAAAATAAGAATTTCCATGCTGGAACAAGGAATGCACTGTACAGGTTGGGATCACTTGTTTACCTGACTCTTCAAAACAAAGACAAGACTGTCTTAATGTTAAGAATCCTACAGTTTCTTGTACTTTGAACAGACCCAACAAAATATATAAGGTGACTCCTGAAAATCTTGTGATTTTTGATGAGTGCTTAATTAGAATAGACTCTAATTCCTTAAACTTGAGAAAGGAGAAAATACAGAGTTGCTGGCTTAAAACAAAGGTAGGAAGGAAAGTAGTCTAAACTACAACATTAGAGAAAACTGGCTTCTGTCTTTAGTACATACCTATAATTTTATCCTTTAGTTTTATTTCAATTCTCAAAGTTTTCACAGTAAGGTTTCTCTTACATCAGTGTAATGAAATCACAGCAGAGGATAAAACTGAGTCTCAGCTATAAATTCACTACTCTCTCATGTAAATCTGAGTTAATCACTTAAATTCCTTAAATAGTCTTACCTTAAACCAAAACCTTGCACATTAGAACAACATCCTGACAGGACACAAGCTCATATGAACTTTATAAGATACATGCATAAACATTTAAGGACAGTATAAATTGTAATTATTCTATTTATTAATTAAGATACAATGTTATGTGTTGACATACATGATCAAATTACTTTAATCATCATGTGGCACTGAGAAGGCCTAAACTATAAAAGTTAAGTTTCCATGTTCACCTTTAAAGGAAAGTAATTGTAAGAATCTACCACACACCTCCACACTCACAACTCAATAGTGATTTGTAAAATTAAATTTGTGTGAAATTTAAATCTGTGGCCTCTTAAAATGCCCACACTGTCTCTAAATTCCCATTAACTATAGCTCTCCAAAATTCCCACCCTGACTCCTTAACTTGTGAGTTATAATTAGTGATATTACTCAAGTCCTTAAAAAGACTATTTAAAAACATCATCCAATAAAAGTACAAGTTAGTCCTTGAATAATAACAAACACATAATGTCAGGGTCCAACACATAAGTAATGAGTAAAAGAACTAGCTAGTTATACTTTTATATATAAACATAATAATCATTGTAAAATCTGTTCTAACACACATTCCAGCTTGAAGAATAGAGCATATTTAATAATCAAACCAATGCATTTACTGTTTTGGGTTGCAGTTCTTCTATTGTGAATTTAGACTTCATTGGTCATCTGGTGTCCACATGGCACTTAACAATTATGTTGAAATTTATTTCAGTTTTTCCCCAAATTGACTACATTGTCTGATGAGGAACTGTGATGACAAAGATGTCTGGATTTCTGGTCCAGCTGGGCAGCATAGTAAAAATGGTCATTTAGCAACAATGTCTGCACTAAATTTCTTAAACAAGAGGAGAATGTGCATGAGCCAAGCACACAAGTTTAACAAATCCAGTCAGAAAAAAAATCATTTTGGCAACAGAAATTAACAAAATCATGCTTTCCAATAACTTATGCCAGAGGTACTAGACCAGAATCTGGGCCATTCTGTTGATCCTTAATATGTGCGGGATTTTTAGCAGAAGGAGCGATGAAGTTACTGAACTGTTTCTCTGCTTATCCAATTTAATACAAAACATTATTGAAACCAGTAAGTCTGCACTAGTATTTATTTATTTCCAAGTGCTTTTCTAAATGAGTTTTGTAGTACTCAGAGCATAGTGTTAAATTGATTCACCTATCTCAGGAATTGTAAGCAATTTTGATTAGCTTTTCTCTAAATTCATCTTCTGACACATTCTGTTATAACTAATAAAAATAAAAGCCTTATGTTTCTACTGAAAATAATTTGTATTCAATAGCATTTTTATGCCTTCACAAAACATAATCTCTTCAGGCTTGAGTATCAACATTTATAACTCTATGGATATAACAGTATTAAGCAGAGTTCCAAAGACATTTTACACTTCTCATAATAGTAAGTTTATACTGCAGATCCTATAATTGAACTTTACAAACCAGACTCACTTTTGTGTGTTTATGTGGTGAAACAAAGAAGGAATGTTAAAGAAAAAAACAAAATTATGTTTTTTATATGACTCCTGAACTAGGTAAATTAAACTTATCATGGTACCATGGCAGATATAATTCTACTGATTGCTCAGATAAAGGCTGCTAAATGAGTGAATTAGAAGACAAACCTTGGTATAATTCCTCAAGGAAAGAATCTTGTCCTAACAAAGGCATAATGGCCACCAACATAGGGTACCTTGTAGACTCTTTTCCTGTTTTTATTGGGGAGTCTTCTCACACTGTTCACCGTTAGTTTCACCATCCTTACTTTCTGTTTAGCTTACTCTTGGGAATAGGATTCTGCAATCTAATCTAACTTATATTAATAATCTGATTTTCTCTGGTTTATGGTCCTCATAACTACCTTTCTAATAGTAAGAGCAAAATTAAAGGTACTTGCATGCCCTCTTAAGCTCAAACACAATGTATCCATTATTTCTAATGTCCTACTTGAAGCTTTTTCCTCTCCCTCTCCCCATTTCTTTCTGTCTTTCTCTGTCTCTATCTTTGCCTCTCTCTGTCTTTCTCTGTCTGTCTCTCTCTCTCTCTAACACACACACACATTGTACAAGCCACCAGTACCTCTTCCTTATCCTCATCCACATAAATGATCTAAATTAAATGTCTATTATGTGTCAGGAATGGTTATAGACTCTGAGGATTCCATGAGCAGAACAAATACATAGTTATGTTTTCATTATTAATTTTATGCCAGGAAAAAATTTTGAAGGATAAATTTTAGACATTAGATACTTTCACTTGTATAATAGACCTTTACCCTAGATTTCTTCAACTGTCCTAATTTTGAAATAGTCTGAATTATTTACCTGTATTTCATGTGGGTGACCTAATTTGGTTTTGAAAAATACAGTCCCCTGAAGACATATTTATTTTGGAAAAATAATTACTTCAGAATTTTCATTTTTATTTTCCCTGAGTAAAGATAGATTTATGTTTTAATAGCTAGAAGAAAAGAACCTTCAAAATAGTTAAAGCTTTTTAAAATTGGAAAATAAATACACTGTGTATAGGCATAATTTATTTAAAATTTAACTTATAGACTAATCAATAACACAATGTGAATATCCAGTTCTATTTTATAGCATGTATGCAACATATGCTCATTTTATAAACACAACACTTGGATTATTGTTTCTGAATATATTACTTTAAAACAAGAAATAAGTATTTCCTTTTAATTTTGATGAAAAACCCAAATACTAAAAAAGAACAGCCTGCTTAGTGTAGTGTGATGGCTAATCTTGCTTGTCAACTTGACATATCTGGGATTAAGGACTCTCAATTGAGCATTTGCATCCACTTTGTTGGCCTGAGGGCATGTATGTGAGGTATTTTATTGATTGCTAATTGATATAGGAAAGCCGAGACTGCTGTGGGTGGTACTATCAGATGGAATATTGGCCTGGGCCCTGTGAGAACGGTAGCAGAACACCGAGTTTGGAAACAAGCCAGTAAGCAGCATTCTACTGTGGGTTCTGCTTCCGTGTTTTACTCCAGGTTCCTGCCTTGGCTTCTCTCAGAGATGGACCGCAACCCATAAATCAAGTAAAACCCTTTTCTCTGCTGGTTGATTTTGGTCAGTATTTTATCACAGTAACAGAAATTCAAACTAGGACATGAACATGAAGGAAATTATTGGAAGATGGGTATATTATGCTTTGTAGTGAGTATGCATCTCACCAAAATAATATGCCAACATTTTTGACAGATTTTTTTTAGCTATAGCAACAGCAATATGCAGTTATTTTTAATTTCTTCTTTTTATACTTATAGGCTTGGTTTTAGTTAGTTTTATATGACTATGAAAAGACACCATGAGCAAAACCACTTGGAGAAGAGTTTATTGGGGTCTTGCTTCCAGTTTCAGAGGGTTAGTGCATGATCATCATGTTAAGGAGCATGGCAGCATTTATGTAAGAATGGCACTGGAGCCTTGTTTAGACAACAATGACAAGGCTGAGAGAGAAGAAAGAGGAGGGGGGGAAAGTGCCATGGGCTTTTGAAATTTGAAATTTCAAATCCAGTGACACACCTCCCCCAACAAGTATATATCCACTATGCCTTCCCAAACTGTTCCATCAGCCGTGAACCAAGAGTTCAAGTATATGAGCCTATGGGACAAGTCTTATTCACACCACCACAGGCTTCAAATGCTTAAATATTTTTGCTCATTCCTCCTATCTAATATTCTAGTCCTTGCTCATAGGTACATCTCACAGCATCCTTAATGAATGATTTTGATCATCATTGTATCTCTGACATTTTAGGTGATGGTTGCTTGAGCTTTCCAATCACTTTGTGTGTGTTTGCCAAGTCTCATTTGGGTTGGTAAGAGTAAACATTGCTGTTAGTTTAAGATAATTCATCTTAACCACAGGATTTTCAATATGAGATGAATATGTGTATGGTAATATAATATATCCTTAATTTTAAAATGAAAACCTTTAGTATTTTTATCTTAAAATACCTGTGCAATTACTGATCTTATTATTGTTACAATATTGAATGTTCATAGATTTTAAAATCTAAGTCTTAAAGCCAAAAAATTCCTAGAATTTGATACTATACTTAAAACATAATTAAGAGTTGAAGAATATGCCAATACATTTTAGTTGTTGTCTGTTGCTTTCTGTGGTTCAAGGTTGAATATGCCAGTGATCTTATCCAAAGAAAGCACAGATTCTTGTACACTTCTTCATTTATAATTAGGAATAATAAATTCATGAATTTTAAAAATCTTATACCTGAAGACAGTCTGTGCAAGTATCATCCTGATGAGGACATTTTTACATGTAATTGCCTAGGAAACTATTCTTTAGGGACCTTGAATTCATAGTGAATCCCTATATGACTTCTGCCTGTATATTTTGAGACTTGGAAATAGAACTCAGAGAAAATTGGAGTGGGTAAGAGAAGTTACCTACTTAGTGCCAGTGAAGTAAAGAAACTGACACTTGTCACAGTAAGTGGGCCTCATTATTCCTCAGTAGTTTCTTCCAGACTGCCTAGGGGAAAGAATTATCTTCTTCCTGAAGCATACCATATAAGTAAAGTTACTCTTTTTGATCCAAAGGGGCAGGGGGTAGTGGTGATTAAATTGAGAATGAAAAAGAAAATACATTTAATTATGATAGTTTTGATAGGAAGGATGCTACACAGATTGTTATCAGAAAATTTAGCACAAAGGCCTGGACTTCTAAAGCAGTCTCAACAACCTAGGCTTGGCAACCCTTCAGTGTTTGCCAATTAAAGAGATAAGCAATGGTAAATCCAGAAGAAGTAGATTTCTTCAGTGTGGCTGCACTGGGAAGAGAAACAAATGAAATTATCTGGTGGTTCTTGAATCTTTTTCTAAGGTACTACATTAGGTTGAGGATTAAGTAGAGGACAGGAAGGATGGATTAAGCATTTCTAGTCATGGTGTGGTCCTCTCCCTTCACTGACCTACAGTTGTGAGAAGTAAATTCCTTTTGACATAAGCAACTTCTAAATTCCTGTTTTATGATCACATTAGTTCAGCTTCCTTGTTTGATAAAGGAAGATACTAATTTAAAGTCAGTCTAGAATAGGGCTAGAATACAGCTATAACATTTCCCATGACATTTATATTTTTTTCAGTAACAACTTTTCATGGACGTAGTATTGCAAAGAATACAGCTATATTATTTTTACATCATAGGTGTCATAAGTCTGGTGACATTGGGCTAAAATCACGGTTGACAGAGCTTCATGTTTTCCTGTATGCTTAAAAGAGAATCTATTTCCTTCCATGTTTTCATCATCTGGGAGCTTTTTTGGATTCGGAGTCCTTTCCAGCAGTAAACACATCAGTGGTATTACAATACTTGCATTGTTACATGTTTTTCATGAATCTGACTCTCCTACTACCTTTTTATACTTATAAGAATTTTAATAACCCCCAGAAAATGCGCAATAATTTTCAAATCTCATGATCCATAGTTTAATTATGGATTAAATAATTAAACTATGTTTTATCATTTATATAAGACAACATGATCACATGTACAAGATATTTTGTCATATACATCTTTCTTCTGTCTAATACAGTTTGGCAATTCTACCTTTAAGAAAAAATATGGAGGAAAACAAAATACACACCTTTATTTTCAAAGCATTGTAATATTTTATTGACAAATACTTTCTCTTCAAAGTATCGTAATATTTTATTGATACTTAAGCTCATGGAAAGGGGTAAATTATACTTGTGACATTTACTGCTGCTTTCCTATACATTATTTGTTCTTACTGTACACCTTCATGAATGGGCAACTAAAACTTATAAAGAGGAGTAAATTTTGAAAATAAAAGATGCTTCTTGGTTATGAATTTCACATAAATTCAATTATAATTTCAGTGTGGGCAACATCCTACACACTGTATGATTGAATAGGTTATTGACATTTTCTCTAAGCCCTTAGAGAGGTTTGGTTGAAGGGTTTAAAGGATATTGCAATACATTAAAGTCAATTTGCAACTATTATTCACCTGGTTAAACTTCTTTAAAGCCTCTCTTGTGAACCAATACCATATCTTTTGAATATATCTTGCAAAGTACTGTAAAATTTTGTTTTTTAAACTCTGTTACAATTTTACCTATTTTAATGTATTCTGAATAAAATTTAATTATAGGACTTCATATCTTGTTTTATTTAAAAAACAAGAATTTGTTTTATGTGTAGGAGTGCTTTGCTTATATGTATGTTTGTGTACCACATGTTTGTCTGGTTCTTGTAGGTTCAGAAGAGGGCATAAGAATACCTAGAATGAGAGTTGTAGATGGTTGTGAGCCAGTCACCATATTGGTGATAAAAGAAAATCCTGAGCCTTCTGTAAGAGCAGCGAGTACTCTTTACCACTGATCTATTTCTTCAACATTTCCACCTTATTTTCTAATCTATCCAGAAAAGAAGAAAGTGATTTCTTTTTCTATGTAACTGTAATGCATTAGAAGCCAAATAATAAGGGGTGCCAATACCACATTTATTATTGTTTACCAGTTCACAAATGTGAAATTATCAGATTATCATTTTTATTATTATCATACATTTTGTGATATGATCTCACCATGTAAAACATGCTGTCTTTAAACTTGCTATGTAACTCAAGATGGCCTTGAACACATGTCTTTTTGCTTCTACCTCCTGAATGCTGGAATTACAGGAGTCAGCAACTATCAAGCCTGACATATATTTGAAATAATTATCGAAGGTAGGAATCATGCTTTATTTTCTTAATAGTATTCTGATTTGAAGTACTAATAAGGTTTTAATAAACTTAGGCTGGACTACCACATTATGAAATAGTAAAGAGTTGAATGAGGAAAGAATTTATTGTGAAACTTTAAGGTAGTTATTACTTGTCTTTTAAACATTTTAGTTATTTATTTTCAAGTCTCTTTACTGTCATGATGAAATAAAATAGAGTCTTTGTTGAAATCAACTTATAATATTTTTGTTTTGAATATTTGTTTCTTTAACCACAAATGTAGACATTTTACACATTTTATAATTAATTCTTTACTTCCTACAAATATCATAAATCTTTTTTAAGTTTTCTTCCTATCATGATTATCCAGTTAAGGGTATCCATACTTTTTAATAAATAAGACAATAACAACAAAAGAAGTTTAAAAAATTCTTTATGTCAAATAATTTTCTAGTTTACAGTTTACAAATTTACTTCTTTTTGTTGTTGTTGTTGTTGTTGTTGTTGTTGTTGTTGTTCATTTGTTTTTTGAGACAGGGTTTCTCTGTGTAGCTTTGGAGCCTATCCTGGAACTCACTCTATAGACCAGGCTGGCCTCAAACTCATAGAGATCTTCTACTTGCCTCTGCATCAAAAGTACTGAGATTAAAGGTGTGCACCACTAAATTTAAATTATTTGACTTTATGTTTCAACTACACGTTTTTTTTATTAGAAAAGTTGATACTTTATTAAACACTTGTCATATATAAGATCTAAAGACAGCACAAAATTTTTCATGACCTAAAGCCAGAACATAGTTTAACAAGATACACAATTGTAGAAATAAGATATTCACTGTATAAATTACACTTTACAAAGCATCTATCATGTTTCAATGTGTTAAATATTTATTTAACTTGACATTAATACTTGCAAGGTGCTTTTACATTTTAGTTTTCTCTTAACTTTGTGAGTCAGGCATATTATTTGGAAACAGGGAAATATAATTTAGAAGGGCTCGTAAGTTTGTCAAAACACATTCTTACACTACCAGTAAATTAATTCTTGCATGCTAATTTTAAAAGTGCAGCCATTCACCATGAATCCATTCACTTAGGTGGTCCTTAAAAGTTTAAAGTATGTGTACGTGTTTGTGTCTGTGTGTACGTGTCTGTGTCAATACTTGTGTATTGTGTTTGCATACATGTGCGTGTGGTTTTTCCTGTGTGTATATGCAGAAGTCATAGAAATGCAGTGAATGTCTTCCTCTTCCACTCTAGCTTATTCATTTGAGTCAGGGTCTCTCCTGAATCTGGTGCTGCACTTTTTCAGTAACATTGGATTCCAGAAAGGCTCCGTAATCTCATTTCCTTCCCATTCCCAACACTGGGGATAAAAAACTCTCATGAGATCACACCCTAATTGTTATATGGGTATCGGAATCTAAACTTGGTTCACATGATTATTCCACAAGTGCTCCTAACCACTGGAGTCATCCATCTCTTCATTCCCTAGTTCTTATACTTGCAAACATCCCTTAAATGCTACATCTATAATTTTTCCAGATTCTATGAAAGTACTTAAAAACTTCAAATTTCTGAGGACATTAATCCATTAATGAATTTTGGAAAGATTATATATATATATATATATAGTCCTTATAGTCAGGTCCATGTTAAGAGAATTATTAATAAAGCTATAGCATCAGCCACACTCTGGTCATGATCTATTTAATTAAAGAATTTAATTAAGGTATCATTATACATGTCATCATTAGGAAGAAAATAGGAGTTCTTAGTTATGAATATCATACATACAAATGTGAGACAAATTGTATTACATTTATATTTATCAAGAAAATAGGTGCATGCCTTTAATCCCAGCACTTGGGAGGCATAGGCAGACATATCTTTATGAGTTCAAGGCCAACCTAGTGTATAAGAGCTAGTTCCAGGACAGGATATGCTCCAAAGATACAGAGAAACCCTGTCTCAAAAAAACAAAAAAAAAGAAAGAAAGAAAGAAGAAAGAAAAAAGAAAAAAAAAGAAACTGGTTATTTTAAAATATTTAATTTAAGATGAAGAATAGGTATTAATAAGTCATGCCTGGTATTAAAATCCTAGATTCTCAACTACTTAAGGGAGATGCAGGTAGATTGCCTGCCTTACCTACAAAGGGAGTACAAAGTAAATCTGGGCAACTTGTGGGGCATAATTTTTTTAAAAAAATATAAAAATGACTAAAATTGTAGTAGTAGAGTTCTTTAGTAGCATGCACAACTTGCTGTGTCTTATCTCCAGTGCCAGTAAAAATAGATCTAAACAGGAAAATGAGAAAAGTTTTCCTGACCCCTTCATCATGGTTATTATGAAAGTTATTTAAATTATTTTTAATGTTCTATTTGCCATCATGAGAAAACTCAAAACATCCTTTCAAATATTTCTAAAACTGATGTTTAATACCTGTACATTAATTTTTTTACAATTCCTACAAAGTCAAGCTCTATTTCAGGTTCTTAATACCAATTTTTATTAGTCTCCTTAAAAGAAATTCCTGTATTTAAACTAGAAAGTAGACTGTCCATAAGATAATGCCACTGTTCTCATAAAACTCAGTGAAACTTTGACTGTTTTTGCTGTGTCGTGAAATATTTTTCTTGCAAATTTCTAAGCAACCCTTTGTTGCCATGGGACACCAGTTGCCATCTTACGTTAAGCCATCTGCTATCTGTATGGGCTTTTCTATTTGTTCATAATGTTAATTATAACATTTACAAAGTGTAAACTTTTAAAAATATTTGAAGATCAACTAATGCAGCACATATGAAACAGAAAATAATAATGATAACAATAGCAATAATAATAATAATAATAATAATAATAATAAT
>LOJH01001697.1:11968-28078 GCA_001685095.1 Ellobius talpinus
GCCTGGTCTACAGAATGAGTTCCAGGACAGGCTCCAAAGCTACAGAGAAACCCTTCCTAGAAAAACAAACAAACAAAGAATAGACGAAAGGACATATGTAATGTACCTAATGTTGACCTTGGCTTTTAACTGATGCTTCATAACTCCACATTCACCCCTGGCTACCAACAGTCGTACTTTACCTGTTTGGAAGCAAACAGCTTGCCTTGGTATTTATTAATCACAGTGTAGCCACCTGGCACTCGATGATCTTCATACCAGGCAACAGGGATCAAGAAATCACGAGGATTGGCCAAGCCATTTGCTCCTAGAACACAGTAACCCGAACCCCATTTAGATACTTCCAAAGTCAAAGAGAAGACACCGCAAAGGGGAAGGCCTTCTTCTGTGTCAAGAGCCATTTCACAAATTATCATCAAAATCCTTGCTGAATTTCCAGCCAGGGCTATGGCTGAGTGCCTGCCCAGCATATGTGAGTCCCTAGGTTCAATCCCAAGCAAAACAGAAGCTGTTGGATCTCAGTGTGGTAGATTTGTAGAAAGATCCAAGAGTTTTGGGTGAAAAACAGAAACTTTCAAAAATCCTCATAAGCAGCATTGTTTTCTAAAGTTGAAGAGTGATTGTGGCTCATTCGTTATTTTTATAATCATTACCACATCACTATTCATTTACCACAGGTGAGAGAAAGGGCGAGGGAGGAACTAGAGAGGAGGAAAGGGGAAGAGTTGAGAGAACAGCAGATCTCTGTCCAAGGAAGCCCGGAGACTCTCTCCAACACATGCTTAGACCTTGATCTCTTATAAAAAGGCTATAAGCTATTGTCTCAGGCCGGCTTCTGCCCAGTAGATAGAACTCAAAAGCCAGGATTATAAAGCTGCTGTCCAGCATGAAAAATATGTGCCTGCCATTCAGAGAGGATGAATTGAGGACCAGCCTGTTTAGCTTTGCTCAGGAGGGAGTGTTCCCTCTAGAGAGAGGAAATAAATCAAAAGACAAAATATGAAAAAGCCTAAGTGCAAAAACATAATTTAACTCAGAGAGGAGAGGCCTGGGGAGTGTTTTATCATTTCCAGCTCCTGGGGTTAAAAAAAAAGAGCCCCCAGCTGGTTAGTAAATTATATATATTTTCCAGAGGGTACATGCTCCATGGAACCTGAAGGCTCAGCTGCCTGTACAACAGCAGGAAGCTAGACCAAAGTGGAAAGAGTGGGTGGCAGGCAGGATGACAGACGGCCATGGCTCCAGCTGCCTCTCTGCTGCCTCCCACCTTCCTCTGAATATTTGGTTCCCCAGGGGAGGGACCAGAAGGCACAGGCTGGCCTGTCCTTGTTGCTCTGAAAAGCTGTTGACACAGAAGGAACTGAGAGGTACAGCTCAGGATGAAACTAGGGGCCAATTTCCCGGGCTCCCTTTTTTTCTCCAAGGGAGACTTGAGAACAATTACTCCTAAGCTCTTCTCTCCCCTCCTGGATCCCCTGCCTTCAGCGGTTGGAAGAGTAGGGGCAGAGAGAGCAGAAGTTTTACTCTACCACATAGGGCTGTTGTTTCTAGCTCCTTCATAGTGTGAAGTGACAAACTCTTGAGTGTGTTAAGTGTGTGAATTTTGTGAGTGTGCTCAGAAGGAATGTGATGCTCAAACGCCGTGTCACCCAGTCCGTTCCATTGTTCCATGGGACTAGAACCCAGGCTGGCCATTTTTACAGCTCATTGACTTCAGAAAGCAATTGTTCATGAAGCTCATTCTCATTAGCTTGTATTTGCTTAAGTAGTTCCCTTCCCTCTTCTCTTTAATGTGCCATCAAAAATTAATCAAATCTCAGGGCTGGGGAGGATGTAGCTCAGTTGGCAACAAAGTGCTTGCCTCACATGCCTGAAGCCCTGGGTTTAGTCCTCTGCACTGCATGGTACTGGCATGGTAGTGAACGCCTAAAATCTCAGTACTCAGGAAGGAGTGGCAGTAGGATTAGAAGTTAAAAGTTGTTCTCATCCACATAGAGAGTTAGAGGTCAGCCTGGGATATAAGAGATCCTGACTTACAAAGAACAAACCAAAACAAACAAAAAACAAAGAACAAAACCCAAAAGAATTTACTCAAATCTCAGATCTCATTCTTGGTAGCTATTCTTGGGATCCCCTTGGTGTCCTTTGAAATATATAGTATCTAACCAGAAACCCATTAAATGCCTTTACCCTCATTGTTCTGTGGTGTTATTTTAGAGAAACTTAGAGTAGATTGGTTAGGGTCATTTTCTGTTATCCATGCATTTCATAGGAAGGCGCTTGGTCTGAGGCGGTTGTCTGGAGAGAGAAAGTATGAGAATGAAAGAGATGGAGAGCCATGCGTCTATCTCAAGGAAGACTTAGAGGGAAGGTTTACCAATGGGTCCCAGGTCAGGTAACTCAAAGTGGACGCCATAGACCTCCAGGATGTAGCCCCTGGTCTCCTCGAAGACATCGACGCTGAATCGCATTCCTCTCTGGAGGACAGAAGCACAAATGTGGCCTCTTAAATAAATCATATACTTGCAGTTAGACGCAGAAATAAAATGGCTGTGGCTTCAAGCATGTTGTTGTGGTCAGTTTGAATCTAATTGGCCTCCATAATCTCATAGGGAGTGTCGCTGTTAAGAGGTGTGGCTTTGTTGGAGTGGATATGGTCTTGTCGGAGGAAGTGTGTCACTGTGGGGGTGGGTTTTGAGGTTTCCTATGCTTAGGATACCACCCAGTGTCTCAGCTGACTTCCTGTTGCCTTCTGGTCAAGACGTAGCCAGCACCATGTCTGTTTACACGCTACCGTGCTCCCTGCCACCCACCACGCTCTTTACCATGATGATAATGGACTGAACCTTTGAAACTGTAAGCGAGCCACCCCTATTAAATGTTTTCTTTATAAGAGTCATCATGGTCATGGTGTCTTTTCACAGCAGTAGAAATCCTAACCAAGACAACTGTGAAAGGCGAGCAGATTAAAGATGGGTTACAAAGAAAAATCCAATTCTTAATTGTACTCACAATAACCTCTCATTGGGTCCAGAAATAACAGCAGCTTCCAATTAGCCAAAAAAACATTTTTTTAATACCTTCACTGTCTCCAATCTGTGATACAGCATTAAGCAGACTACAAACATTTAAGGAAGGGAAGAGATAAACATTCTTTGCTTTGGAATTGTGTGCTATATTAAACAAAGTAGGCACTGGGCCGCTCATCCCGAAGCCGGCTGTGTGACTCACATTCCTCCCTGTTGCCCAGACATGACAGAGACATTTTAGCATTAGAAATGGCGGCAGCTGAAACATCTGATGGCTCCCAAATTAGGGAGAGGCAGTGGGGAGGGGGCTCATTACCAACCTGAATGACACAGATCTCATTGGGTTGCAGGAGCATCTTGCCAAACTCTGTGTAAATGAGAAGCTTCCCTTTCTGGGGAACTGGCAAAAGGGAGAAAAAGAAGACAGTGCAGGGGTGAGCCGCCCTGTTCAAGGGAGAACCTGAAGGCTTAAGGGCTGTAGTTGGTTGTTATTGCGAATGAGGAGGCCTTTATTGTGTCTCTTGGGAGTAAGTTATATTCTGACAATGTCAGTTAACTGTTTTACTGTCTAGATGGTCTAGAAAGTTCTTCGAAATCTCAGTCTTCCCTCCCACCCAGACCCCTGTTGAGGAGCTTGTATATATGCACTTTTGTGAACCGATCCATGGACACAGCATGGAAAATCACTCTTTTCTGATATGTCAGTGGGAATGATAGGCGTCTGCATGTCTACCAACTACATGAAAATGTTCACACCCTAATACTGATACTAACACCACCATGGAAAGACCAGAATAATCTCTGATGGGCCTTAATATTTTAGATGGTCTCATATTTTTTTAAAATCTGAGTGGTGGTTATTGATGATAAATAGGCTTTCCTTGGGTGAGTTTAAAAGCAAATAGAATTTTCCTAATAAGTTAGTCATACGTTATTAACTTCATTTCAGCTGCCCAGATCTCCCACGTGAGAGACGCCCAACAGAGACAGCCACAGGCAGAAAGCCCAGAACATACATTAAAGACTTTGAAGTATGCTAGGAATCTTTTCCAGACACCGCGATGGTATTTCGTTTACTAAAAACAGTTGGGAGAACGCAGGCAAGTAAAATGCAAAACAACAGCAATCATAACAACAAAACCTGGAATGCAGCACAGGGCTCAGTCTTCCTACTTAGGAACTTACCAATCAGGAAATCCCCATCCGAATTGTAAAAGCATCTAAAAGAGACAGAGTACTTCCTGTGATTTATTTTCAGTTTTAACACAATCTGGACAAGTCTATTCGTTCCACAAATTATTATTTAGTGCCTTCCATGGGAGAGGTGCTAGGTATAAAAGGGCCAGCAGAAGCCCCCCTGCTGAGTCAAAAATCCAGCAGAGTGCAACCGGAAAGACAGACTGCGGGCCTCCATCACTGCGAGGCATACTGGAGCTGGGAAGGTCAAGTTCAGGGAAGCAAAGGACTGGGAACTTGCGCTGGTTTGAGGAAAAATCAAAGGCCTCCCTACAGATGGGACATCTGACAAGAGAGCTAATGGCATCATTTTGGCAAGAGAAGAAACTCCAGGCAAAAGGAGAAGCAGGCTTAGGTGCAATGGGGCAAGAAGGTCTTCTTGAGAGAACTAAAGGGAGGCCATTGTGATGTAAGGGGACAGAAGAGAGGTGCCCTGCTACAGAGCTAGACCCAAAGGGAGGTCTCCAGTGTCTCACAGGGCTGTGATCTTGGCTTTGGTTCATGATTCAAAGAGTAGAACAGCTAGGGCAGGAGGGATGGCTCGGCAGTTACAAGCATTTATTTGTCTTCGAGAGGACCCACGTTCTATTCCTAGCAATTCCATGGAGGCTCACAGCCATCCGTATCTCGAGTGCCGGGGGTTCAACACCCTCTTCTAACCTCCACAGGCACCAGGCACACATGGTGCAGGCAAAACACCGAGACACATAAAATAAAATAAAAATAAAAACAAATTTTTAAAGATTTGAACAGCTCACACAAATTCGTTAAGTCAGCAAGATCAGATTTAGGCTTCAGGCACAATGGTGTAGTTCTAGAGTTGTGTGCAAAGCTGCCATGATAATCTACTTCCCAAAGAAAAGGTAGAAATGTCATTTACTTTTTCAAATTGAAAAGAAAGCAGACTATAGGGACCGGTAAAAATAGCCCAGCACCTGCTACCAAGGCTGAGGATCTGAGTTTGAAACCTGGGACCACATGGTGGAAGAAAAGAAGGGACCCCCCCAAGCTGTCTTCTGTACACATGTGCTATGACATGCAGCCCCCTTTACAAAAACAATATGGAAACTTCTATGTGCAGGAACACTAAGCTTACACAGAGCTACCAGTTATCAGCTAAAGCAAATACTTTGCCTTCACAACTGCATTTGCAATGTGACTTTGGATGTGAGCCCTAGAGTGTGGTGGAATATTATTTTCACTATGTAAAGATGTGTTATATTACGATATAAAGATATGTTTTTAATTACATAAAAATATGTTGCATTTGTTTCACTTTGCTTGCACAAGGCCCTGATTGGTCTAATAAAGAGCTGAACAGCCAATAACTAGGCAGAGAAAGGATAGGAGGGGCAGAAAGCCAGGCAGCACTCAGACAGACAGACATTAGAAGCAGTGAAAGTAAGATATACAGAAGGAGAAAAAAAGGTAAAAAGTTAGTTTAAGTTAAGAGTTAGTCAAAAAAACATGCCTAAGCTAGGCCAAACATTCAAAACTAGTAAGTCCCTGTGTCATGATCTGGAAGCTGGTTGGTAGTCCAAAAGAAAAATACTAGGGAACCTTAAAAATTAAAATTAGTTCTACTTACTTGGACTTCTCCTTCATCATGGTCCTAAACTCTCCTTTCTGCCTATGCTGTTACAAGACATTTTTGTCTATGTCTTAAGAGCCAGTCAAAATAGAAATTCTTATTTGATATTGTTATCAAGAAACACATGCCAACATTTCTCTGAGAGGGGACCAACTACCAAGGGTCAGTGTTTGTGCATGTGTGACTCTATTAGGCCTCTACTCTCTGGCCAACAGGACCTGAGGGATGGGTCTATCATGCCCCAGCCCTGAACCTCTTACCTGTCCTCCATGGAGGTGTTACACAGGAAAATGTGAATAGCAAGCCCGTTGTTAGATTTGATGTCTCCAGCTCCACATAAGGTGTGCAGCCCCTGAGAGAGCAGGGGAGAAGGGGTAGTGATTAAGAGACTGGGCCCCTCCCCCTGGCCCCTGAGAGAATGTCCCAGGAGGCATTGGGAGCTAGGCTGCCTGAAATGTCTTGACTTACACTTGGTGGGCTGTGTCCCATCCTAGATCCTAGTCCACCTGTTCTGAAGTCTTAACAGCCAAGTCAGATGAACTTACAGAACACACTGTCATTTCTTTAAATGGATTTGAGATTGACATTTGATTATCACTATGATAAACTGGAGGAAGGAGGTAGGTAGTACCTGGTAGAAGTTTTTGGGGAGAGGGAGAGCATCTGAAGCTTCCCTTGACATTTAGTGCCCCTCAAGTCTACCCCACCCTGGGGCAGTCTCTCTTGTGGAGAAAGCCAGGCTACTCTTCACAGAGCAGAGGAGAGAAGAGGAGACCTTGTGACTAACTGCAAGTCCTTTTGCTATAGGACCAGATGACCCACAGTGCAAGAAGCCCTGACACTGGGGGGCAGGGTAGGGGGTGGATGGGACAGGCTGACTTCTAACATCGCTCTGCCCCAAACAGGCAGGTAGGGAGCCAAAACAGAGAGGGTTCTGGTCCTCGGATACCCATAGACAGGAAGGGAATTTGTTTTTCTAGTGTCACTTAACTGCTAACTTTGAGGTCTACTAGAGTGCGTCCTCACAAGCCACGGGGACACTTCTAAGGATAAAGGCTTCAAGATGATTGATACAGTTTGGGCTAACACAGGGCACCTGGAGTTTCCCTAGGTAAGACTCGAGCCAAGTTGGCCTGCAGAACCCTCCTCTGCCCTCCTGGAGCACTGCCCCCTGACAGCTCCTGTCCCTTCTCCCACACACTCCTTGCTGTGGGTGCAGGTGTCCCCGTACTGCCAACATTTGTGACTATCGAGAAGGGCGGCCAGTTGGCACTGTACTTATAAGGTAGCCACCTGAGTTGATGTCACCTTAGCCCAGGCATTCATTTCAGGGGTTTCAAGTTCTCGGATGGGAACATAGTTTGTCCTTATTTTTTACTAATCCGAGTGGAATTTATCATCTCTTTCAAGCATTATGAATGCAGGCATGAAACCGCAGCAGTACCGGAAATGCTGTCACTTCATCAATGACAGGGACATTTTTATAGCCTTCATTACAGGCATCTCAAAGCATCATTTGGGCTCATATTACAGTGAGTGGATTTCCCCCATAGGTCTTATGATCTAGTACATTAACTAGGAGGCATGTGTGTAGCTATAAAACAAATACAATTTATTTTCTTGAAATATTTTTACCATTGCATTTCAATGTAATTGTCCGTGTAATTTGGTGTAGTTTATATTACCCAGTCAAAAAGCACAGGTTATGCCAGGCATAGCGGCTCATAGCAGTAATCCCAGCACCTGGGACTGAGGGAAGGGGACTGTTGTGAGTTCAAGGCCAGCCTGAGCTACAGGGGGAGATCCTATCTCAACCAACCAACCAGCCAGCCAACCAAACAAACCCCCAAATCCCCCAATTAAAGGCAACAACAACAACAAAAATACATAAATAAATAAACAACAGGTGTCACCAGACCATCAAAGGTGCTATGAACCAGAAAGGTTACGAGTGCCCGTTCTGACCCAAAGAAGTGCTAGAGGGAGGAAATTTTACTCTCCTTGGCCTTTCTGTGAGGTCAAATACTTCTGTGTGCTCTTTGGTGTCAGAAGCCATATGGCGCCTATAAGTAAGACATCCCTCAGCCAGCCCTCATGCTACACACAGGTGTCTCTGCTGCCTCCGGTTCAGGCTGCTCTGCTTGGCATTCTGACAGCAGATGGTTAGCTAGCTCACCGCAGGACAGAAGAGGGCAGTGGGAAGACGTGGAGAAGATTGACTTACGCTCACAAAGTCCACTTTCTTCTGAGACGTTTTTGGAATCTCAAATGGTTTCCATCTAAGCTGGAAAAAGAAATACCCACACAGAAAAATGACTTCACAGGGAGAGACCATAGGCTTATTAAAAAATAGATTCGATTCACAGAGAAAAAAGACAACTGCTCCCTCTGCGAGGTCCTGGCCATATGTGATTTTGTTCTGTTGGAACTAATGATTAGCCATCATTTCTTTAAAGGGGTTCTCTGTCTCTGTCTCTGTCTATATTTCTGTCTCTGTCTCTGTCTGTCTCTCTCTCTGTCTCTCTCTCTGTCTCTCTTTCGTGTGTGTGCCCTTGCACTTGCATGTGCAAACACACACACATACACACATGCTCTGTAGGGTGTATATCTCTACATACGTACTATAGGTGTGTGTGTCTACATGTGCGCTGTAGGGGTGTATATCTCTCTCTTGCTGTGTGTGTATGCTCTGTAGGGGTGTATGTCTTGTGTGTATGTGCTATTAGGGTGTGTGTTTCTGTGTGTGCTGGAGGTGTGTGTGTGTGTGTGTGTGAATGCTGTAGGCCTCTGTACCTTTCTCTCGTTGTGATGTCGGGGTGTGTATATTTAATATGAATATAAAGTGCCTTTGTTCCTTAGTGCTTTCAATTATAAAAATCAAGAGAAGCCATCGCTCCCTCTCTCAGAAGGTGTTTCTTTTAACATTTCGCTCAGGCACATCTGTGAGTTTTGACTGATGCCGCTTTCATGCTATTTATAATCGGCTCCCTTTCCTGGCATGCCAGCCTCTCTGTGTGGGCTCCTGACACTGCAGGGGAAGGTTCTACTTCTACTTCCAGCCCTTGCAGTTTTGAATTATTTCCTTAAGAGAGAGAAGAATGCATCCAGCTGAGACTGGATTTGGTAAATGTAGTGCCCGGTTCAATTTCTTCCCCAAACCTTGGGTTTGTCCCCAGGCTGCCCAATGGTTCCCTTTAAATCACAATCATCTTTAATTCAATAATGAACTGATTTAAGGGACTGGGGGAAAAATCAACAGGTGCAGGTCGCTCTCAAAGCATCAGCGCAGTGTTTATGAATCAATGTAGACAGTGCCTGCCGCAGCCAGGCAGCGAGCTCATCTGCCCAGTAGCCCCAGGGTGCAGAACCCCAGGGCACATCTTCCATTGGCGGCTACACCTGGTGAAAATTGGATAGGCAAGGGCTCCACCAAGGTCCTGGGCTCTGTTCATTCTGTATTTTGAGAAGGCAGCCAGGCAGGAAAGGGAGCATCAACGGGAAAGGTGCTGCTGGGATTATCCTGCCTCTTACCCATGCAGTCAGGCAGCAGTCGTCATTTCTCAAAAGCAAAGGGAATGACGACATTCTGGGACCACTTCAAAGGGACGCAAAATGTGGGTCTGAAAAAGACCGTTGAAATTGTGCTCAAAGTAGAATTCAAATGCAGGAAATACTTCAGGGCTGGTTCTAGTCATGATGGTGCTTCTTGGGACACGGGGGAACCCAAAGAGCAAGGATCTAGCAAGGGCTTTCAACCATTGGCGTGTGAGGCATTTTGTGCTGGGTAATTCTTTGTTGTAGAGCTGCCCTGTGCACAGAGAGATGCTTAGCACTGCCCCTGGCTCCTGCCCACCAGACACCAGTCGCATTCCTCCAAGTTGTAGCGATCCAAAATACAGCCGTTGTTAAAACACCCCTTTAAGTCAAATATCCTGCCGAGAATTTCAGACCTAGAAGAAAATTCCCTTGACTTCAGGAAAGTCCATAGCTGAGCACTGAGCTTGTAGGATGGTGGTGGGTGCTGGGGACCAAACTCAGAACCCCGTGTTTGTGCAACACATGCTCTCCCCCTGAGCAGCGCCCCCACCCATGCACTGCTGCAGCTCTAAGGGGTGACCGTGGTCCCCTACTGGCCACTGCCTATTGCCTCTCTCTCTGGCAGCAGTGGAGGAAAATCACCTGAAAAAGAGTCATCACCATAGATTTCCCAGAGGAAGATATTTAAGTATCTGATCAATTGTTTCCCTGGCAACCATTCAGCACTAACCAGAGATTCTCAACCCTGGATACCCATGAGAATCAGCTGGACAGCCTTTGAAACCATGACCAAATTAAATCAGAACCCCTGGAAGTGGGACCCAGGCATCAGCATTTTATAGACGTTCTTCTATGTGCAGCTAACCCGCACTCAGAGTTCGGTGACTACTGGGTTGCTGAGCCAAACATGCTTAGAAAACCCTACCCAATCAAGAGATAAGCCATACAACTAAACCAAATAAATCTCAAGCTAGATGTGGTGGTGGCAATGCCAGCTTCCAGATAGCAGCAAGGTTTAAATAATACAAGCTTAAGAGTTAGCAAATCCAAGGAAAAAGGAGAGATGGGGAGGGGATATGAAGGAAGGAGAGATGTTTTATATTTATATGTACATACATACATCTGTATGTATATATGTGTAATTATATTATATATACATAAATATTTATGTGTAACTTATATTTATAAACATATACTATAAAAATGTTTTCACTTTATATAAAGAGAAAGAAAGGGAGAGCATGGGGTGCAGGGAGACAGCACAGTAGCAAGTGAATTGCTGCTGGCTACCTGGCTGTTGTACTAGGATACTCTAGAGTATAATCTCTCTGAAGGTCAAATATCTGTGGTGGGTAGAAATGAAGCCCCACCTCACAGAAAAGAGGCTCTTCCGTGAGTGGGAAAGACCAAAACCAAGGTCTGATGGGTTGGCAAGGTCCGCTGTGGACTTTTCTGGAGTCTCCGGTAGCACTGCAATTCTCCAGCCATAAGGAGAGAGGGGCTGAGGTGGTTGGTGAAATGCAGCCGCGTGCTGCTATAGGAAGCCTGCCATCAATAGGGTCTACATTCCAGATGGAAGAAGTCATGGCACCCATGAGCCTCTCTTCACTAATGTAAAAAATGATCGCCTTCAAATGGCAGATGCTACAGAGAGAAAGATAATGTATCTATTGGGTCTGATGGCAGTAGATTGTACAGAGCCCATATCATGAGGAATAATAAAGATCCTGACATGGTTCTGATAAGATCTGGACCACAAGAGGAATTCAACTTTGGATCTTCAGGCAAGAGGTTTTGGTCAGGAGACCCAAAGTGATGTTTTAGTGACTGTGAAGAGGGATGGACAGAAAGGCCCTTGGAGTGCAGAAGAGAACATTCCCTGCTGAGGCCAGAAGCTCAGCCTACTGCATTTGCTGCAGAGCATTTGCCCTGGTAAACACATGCTAAGAGGCCATGCACAGGGCAAATGGGAAGATCTGGCTTCTGCTACTGCTTCTGTGGGCAAATCATTTCCCATGTTTGGATTGCTTTCCTTATATGTCACAGTGGGGTTATGGAAGGGGCTATAATTCCAAGAGCCCTTATAGAACTTCTGACAATGGACTTTGTGACCGATAAAAACTCTTCAGTATGAGTTGGCACCTCTCCCAACCCCACACAACACCAATTCATATACTGAAGCTTCAGCCTCCAGTAAGATTGCCTGGGAGGTGAGGCCTTTCAGTGGTAAATAAGATCAAATTAGATAATACTATGTAGGAGTGTCAGACTACGAAGAATTAGGATCCAGGCACTTGGGAGACCGAGGCAGGAGAACTGAAGGTTTTACAGCCTGGGATATATACAAAGATCTTGTCAAAAAACAATAATAGTGAAATAAAACCCAGAGTACTAAACCAAAATAATTATACATTATCTCATTTCCAACATCTAGTCCGAGGAAAGGCTGTGTGGAGGCAAAAGGAAAGATGGCCCAGTAAAAAAGAAGCCGGGCGGTGGTGGTGCACGCCTTTAATCCCCGCACTTGGGAGGCAGAGACAGGTGGATCTCTGTGGGTTCAAGACTATTCTGGTCTACAAAGTGAGTTCTAGGACATCCAAGGCTATACAATGAAAACCTGTCTCAAAACAAACAAACAAACAAACAAACAAAGAAGAAAGCCATTAACAGACATCAACCCTTCTCAGACCTTGTTATTAGACTCCCAGTCTCCAACCCTAGAGGGTACCGTTCCCGTTATTTAAGTGGCCCAGCCAATGGCATAATATAAACGCTACAGTTTCACAACCATTTTTTTCATACTATGTATAACCACTGAATAGCTCTTCCTTATGGAATTTAATCGTCTTTCAAAAACAATGGAATATCTTATAGCTCTAATATGATATCTAGGCTATAGTATGTTTGAATTCATACTGATTGAATGGTATAAACATGAAGAACATTGCTGATAAAAGTCCAAAATTATTCCCAGTGTGTGAGTAAGTCCCTCACATGTGTACAAGCTTGCTCAACCGTTCTGATTTTCTGTCCAGTGGTTCTGCCAACTACTGAGAGAGGGATGTTGAGTTCCCAACCATGACTTGGCTTCCTACATTTGTTTCCTTCAGGACTAACAGTGCATCACATAGTTTGCTTTTCATTTGTGCAAATTCTATTGGAGAATAAACTTTTATTCATGAAAATTGAGGTGGTAAAAGAGTTTGAAAAGCAATTCCAAGAATGCTCAACATTTGAACAAAAAATTCTTTAACATTTCCAAAGGAGGGTGATGAGAGGATCCCTGTTAACATTTATTGAAGGAGATTCAAAATTCATGCCTAAGATGAAAAGGAAACCAGAGAGAAGCCTCAATATGTCTGAAGTTAGAAGACTCATGTTTGCCTGGATGATATGAAGATCGCTTTCAAGACTTAGAGAGCCCTTGATTCACTGACTTTGTCTCAAACTTCCACAGACTCAACTCCACTGAGTGACCTGGGTTCTCTTCACATGGGTTGGCTAGAGGCAGACATGATATTCCAAGCCAGTAACACCATCCAAGAACTTTGAAGTAACTTGTGGGTTACTCTCACATTAAAGCACAGGCATAATGCTTAAGTCAGTGCCAGCTGCAGCCGTGGTTGGAGGAGATTCAGGATAATCAGTAATGTTGACTTTTAGACCAATGAGGGAAGAGGGGGTGGAGGAAATAAAGAGTGACTCACAGAAGTCTTTGACAAGTCTATCAAAGGAACTATAATTTATGTGGAGAGAGACAAGGCTTTTGCTTGCACTGGATATCTTTGGAGCAATGGGTAAGAGCACAGGTAAAGAGGATCCAAGTCACAATAATTTGTTTAGACTTTCTAATGTCTTTCATGGAACTTCAAAAAAAATGAGTCATCATGGATGGAGACCTAGATTCCCAATGTGACTTTGCTCCTGAATGCAAAGCTGAGGATTTTGTAGTCATTATCCAGTGTTGCTGTCTAAGTTTGCTAGTCAGCCCTCTGTTATAATGAAATACCTGAGTCACTCAGTTTACAAAGAGGAAAGGTTTATTTGGATTCATAGTTTTAGAGTCTAGTATACGATTGAGAAGCCCCAGGCTTTGGGCCTCTGATGAGGGTGAAATATTAGAATAGAGGAAATCCTTTACCTCAGGAGCCAGGGAGCAAAGGAGAGAAGAGGAGTGAGGGCCTGTAATCCCCTTTGAGACTAGACGCCCACTGACCTAACGGCCTCACTGCCTACAAATCCCACCCTTGCCCATCAAGTGCCACTCTGAGAACATTGCAGAAGACTCCAAAGCATGAAGAGTTCCCAAGGAGGAAAATAAACAGTGGAAATGATTTTGGAAGAGATGCATAACTAGACGCATTCCTTCAGGGATGTGTCCTGGCACAAGGCCTATTTGACAGCCGTAGACATGAAATCATTTGGTTTGTAGACAGCTCCAGTATCTTTCCAAGGAGTGAAATGTAAGTTGATAGAGACGAACTGCACGAAAGATCTAGCGAGCTGTCCAAAAAGGCCCCACAAGGCAATGTGCACTGCAGTGCTGGCCAGTGCCAGAAGATGCATTTAGGGAAATGCAATCCTGTCTATTTATAGGATGGTAAAATCTGAGCTACCAGGGAATACGCTCAACAAATATTTGCAGTTTTGGGAAATAGGTGTGTGCTAGGTGCTACAGACCAGAGAGAGACTGCAGAGATATGAGCTCCGCTCCGACACCCTAGGAAATGCTCAAGGGCAATGGAAGAAAGCAGTATATTTAGATTTAAGACCAGTTTTAAATTACACGTGGGGTTTTGACAGATAGATGTTTATAAGCATAGAGAACATTCCAGGGAGACAGAAAAGCATAACGCCCTGAACAATTTAGCCCATTTTCCTGGAATAGTGATGATCCAAGTGTGGCTGGCAAACAGGGGACATAGCAAGAAGTGGAGCATTGGTTCTCAATCCGTGGGTTGTGACCCCTCTGGCGAACACCTACCTCCAAAATATTTACCTTTTGATTCATAACAGCTGCAAAATTACAGTTATGAAGTAGCAATAAAAATGATTTTATGGTTGGTGGTCACTACAACACGAGGAACTGTATTAACAGGTTGAAGCATCACAAGATTGGGGGCCACAGATGTGGAGGTTTAAAAGCTCATGGTAGTGCATCATGGCTCTTCTCTCTGGTGCAGGAGCCTGGACAGTGCAGCTAAGGGTTGATTCCAGAATCTGAAGACTTTTAGACGAGAATGAGTTGAATCAGGCATAGGATGAGGATGCTGTATTGGACCAGTTATGAGGCTGTTACCATAACCCAGGTGAATGGAAAAGAGCTGTGTGTTATCTAGAGTTAAGGACAAGGAGAAAAAAATTAGAGCTATCTCAGGAGTAAATTCTACAAAATTTCTTAAAGTGTGGTCCACACTTTAATTTTTTAAAGTGAGATAGAAAATTCCTCAGTTTCTTAAGGAATTCTTCCTTTTGGCTTGTCTCACCCAGGCGTTTTTCATCAGTAACTATCCCTATGTATGTGTGGCAAAGAGAATCCAACAAAGGGGGCATTCACCAGTTGATCTTTAGAAGGAAAGGGTGAGGAAGAGTATTATGGTCTGGACCCCATTCATATATCCTTATCTCCAGAATGTGATAGAAATACCATTTATTCATTTATTTTTAAAGCAGGGTCTCATGATCCTCTTGTCTCCGTCTCCTGAACGCTGGATTGTAGGTGTGTACCACCATGACCAGCTGGGTTAGAACCGTGACAGCATACATGGGGGCGGGGTTGGTAACTGAATATGATTGGAGCCCTTGCAAGAACAAACGAAACCGAAGGGAGAGGAGAGAAGACAGAAGAAGAAACCCGCCTCAGTCTCGGGAAGCAGAGCTTTGAGAAGGAGCTGCCACGAGTTCCATTTTGCTTTTGTTATGGTGTCCTTAGTGTAGAGGAACGGGGAGAGAGAGCGAAAGGGAAGGGGAGAGAAGGGGACCGAATTCTTAGATTTTTTGTTCTGAGAGGAGGAGCTTGGTCCTGAGTTAACTTGATGTTTTGTTCAAGCCCATGGGAGACCTACCCTGTTCTGAATGGAGAAGGAGGAGGTGTGGATAGTGGATGGGGAGGAGGGTAGCTGGGGCGGGGGGTGGCGAAGGGTATCTAGGATGCGGGGGAGAGGAGAGAAGGGAGGGGAAACTGCGGTCGGTATGTAAAACAAATGAAAAAAATGTTATTTAAAGAAAGTTTAAAAATTAAAGAGAGAGAGAGAAATAAGAAAGACACGGAAAGAAGAGTGCCCCAATTCCATGAGGGAGACGGCCACAAGGGGGAGGTGATGGTCTAGTTCGGGACCTGGAGAGCCCTTATTTTGTGGGTTTTGAGTCGCTGCAATGTCATGGTACCCAGAGAAGGACAGTTCAGGGAAAAAAAATTGCAAGTCACTGTTCATGGTTTGGACTGCCTGGAAGACAAGGACTGGGATTACCACAGATGATTTATGACAGTAAAGACAGAAAGTATCAAAATGTGACAGTAGAATCCATTTACCAGCATGGGTTATAATACAGCATTGCAGATGATCAACAAAAGTGCCTGCCACCAATCCTGAAAACTGAAGATAAATGCTGGGGGCTCTGATGGCAGGAGACACTGAAATCCTGACTTGTCTACTACAGTGGTGCTGCAGTGTGTGTGTGTGTGTGTGTGTGTGTGTGTGTGTGTGTGTGTGTGTG
>LOJH01001697.1:28127-38361 GCA_001685095.1 Ellobius talpinus
GCGCGCGCGCACATGCACTCACAAGCACTTGTGCGCACGCGCACACACACACGCATACACTAAGTAGATTTAATTAATTTCTTAAAAATAGTAATACCGGGTGGTGGTGGCATAAGCCTTTAGTCCCAGCACTTGAGAGAGAGGTTAGAGGATCTCTGAGTTCAAGGCCAGCCTGGTCTATGGAGCGAGATCCAGGATAGTCAGGGCTACACAGAGGAACCCTATCTTGGAAAAATACAAAGCAAAATCCAATAAAACAACAACAAACAATAACAAAAATCTATCAACAGGAGTATAAGACATAGGAAAAGGTACAAAATAATACTTTTTAAAAAAAAACAAATATGAAACTATTATATTGTAACTAATTACAGAAGACACATGCAAATACTGATTTTAAATTATTCATATCCACCATATCCACAGTTTCTTTCTCTGCTCCTCCCTCCTCCATGGGGAGTAATTCTGACTTGCACATTCTCACTGGGTATCCTTGTACTTCAGTCTCACCATGGATATCATCATGTGTGCGTGTCTTAGGAAGAGAGGGTGAGGAAGCCACATGATTGGTGCCATTTTCTAGAGACAGAAGGCAGAGTGTAGAAAAGTTAAACTAAGAACCAGTGCAGACAAGGCAAAGAGCTTGGGCAGGCGAGAGGACGGGAGAGAAGATCCCAGCTCAGAAAAGGTATGGAGTCTGAGGAAAACTGAGCAAGGGGATTTTACAGAGAGATGCTTCAGGACATGTATTTGATTAATACATGTTAATGTTTCAAGGAGAATCAAGTAAGGGTTGACATTGTGTTCAATTATTTTTTTGTTCCTGGTTGCATGAAACTGTAGGAATTACCAATTCACACAAATGTCCAAGAATTAAAATGAAAAGAATAAGTCAAAACATTAGATGTGGTTAATTCTGTACTGGTGGAATCCTGGACACTGACACTTTTATGCAAGTTTTGAGTAAAAGTGTGTTATTCTTGAGGATATGACCTTCCATGGGGAAATAGTCCCTACTAGTATGGTATCTATTCAAGAAGCTGAGACAGGATTTCCTGAGACCAGGGGTTCAAGGGCAGACTGGGCAAACATAACAGGTCTTCATCTCAGGGATGAAAGGGGGAAGTGGAGAAGTGGGGTATATTTCTTTTCCTTTCCATCCTTTTCTTTCTTCCTTTCTTCCTTCCTTCCTTTCTTTCCTTTCTTCTCCTTTTTTTTTTGAGTTCGGATCTTGTTATACAGGCTAGGCTGAACTTAAACTCATCATCATTCTAGCTCAGCTCCCTGAGCACAAGAATTAACCTCTAAGAATAGTTAGGGCAGGTGACTTATACAGGATGGAGTAGTCCTGTGTAGTTGGATGTGAGGGGTTAAATTACTTTCTTAATATGTCTGTCAGAACTGGGAGTAGAGTGCATATTTAGGGTAAGACTCAGGTTCACTCTGTAAAGAAGAGGAGGAAGTGGAGGAAGAAGAGGAGGAGGAAGAAGAGTAGATGTGGCAGAGCAGCTTTTCTAAAGAGAGAGTTGGATGAAGAAGGCTTAAGGTATCAAATAAGGCATATTGAGACTGTCAATATGGCAGGATCTGTAGAGTTGAACACATTCAACAGCAAATATTCTGGAAGGATGGTACTGCTTGGCAGCATTTTTGATAAGTTGCATGGGACAGAAGGAGTTCTGTGATATGACCTTTAATTAATTCTGAAATAATTTCCACATGGTCCAAATTATACTAGTTGAAAACCAAGCAGTAATTTCCATAGTCTAGACTTTAACTGTGTCAAGGGTCTAATTGTCCAACAATCAAAAGTTAGGGATTGTAATAAGAAGTAAAATCTGGAAGACTGGCTTCTAAAAAAGATTGCTGACTCAGAATGCATGTTGGAATCTGTAAACTTGAATTGGATTTAGATGAGCTTTCACAAGTTAGGGGAAGAGACATGATAAACAAAATTAGGCATCCTTCTTATATGAGATATTAATGGACTGAGCTAACCTCCAAAGGCTGAATGTAAAAGCACTCAAGAGTTCCCATTAATTCTCAGATGCAGGCTCAAATGTAAACTAAAGAAGATGAGGGTTGAGATGGGATAGTCCCCAGGTTTCTAGCACGGCATCAAGGATGATCGTCACAGTAGCCTATGGGGGGGGATCCCTGTAGGATTGAGGTTAGATGAGAGAAGTATCAAGCAAGTCCTGAATCTTCAAAGTCTCAGAGATCTTCCAGGTGGGTAGTTGGTGAAGTTACTGAAGTATTAAAATTGGTCTTTGACAGGTAAAGATGCACCTACCACACAGGCTTCCACCAGGAAGGCCTGTCAGATAGAAACCTAAATATAATTTTCTCAGACTTCTTTCATGAGAGCCTGGAGTACATATCTGGAAAAGGTTATGAAGGGGGAAGTGATGATCGCAGAATGCTGTGGTTAATTAATGAAGCATAAAATTGGAAAGAGATATTAACTTGTCAAGGAGTGAATGGAGACAAAAGGATAGATGTGTACAGGAATAGCCAGAGTGTCTATCAGGCAAGGGAAGCAGATGACAGGTGACACAGATCACAGGTCAAGAAGATAGTTAGCTGCTCTTTCTATGACTCTGGTGTCACAAAGGTACTGAGGGGTTCGAGACATACCCCTCCCAGTCCATGAGCAGAGGAGACACTGGAGGAGAAAGCTGTTTGGTCGCTGCCATAGAAAGAGTGTTCAAAATACAAAACAAGGATAATGTAACAAGTTCAAGAAGAAAACAACACAGTGTCAAGCCAGGGGTGACGCTGCCCACCTTTAATCCCAGCACTTAGGAGGCAGAGGCAGGTAGATCTCTGAGTTCAAGGCCACCCTAGTCTATGGAGTGAGTTCCAGGACAGCCAGGACTACACAGAGAAACCCTGTCTTGAAAACCAAACCAAAACAAAACATAAAAACAACAATTCAGTGTTAGGGTGGAAAACACAGAAAAGTGGGCAGTTAGTGAATTAGGGGTCAATCAGAAAAGGGTTGTCAAGTTCCAACACAGCTATTTTGGTTTCTTGCCATTGACACAAGCTTTTAAACACAGTGCCAGGAACTTCTTTGCAAAATGTATGTTAACCAGTGGTAATGATTTAACGTATTACATACTAGGTATAATGATTTAGCATATATAACTTAAATCCATGTGATTCTTGCCTAGGGTTAGAGTGTTCCACTTTCTATGTTATTAATTCCTAACATTTAAGATTTTAGAAGTTAGATACTTGTACAAGAAGGCAAGGCTGGGTGTGGTGGCACCTGCCTATACTCAGCATTTGAGAGGCAGGGCCAGGGGGATCATGAGTTTGAAGCCATCCTGAGAGAAACACACACACACAAACACACACACACACGGTGGAGAGGTGGGGAGAGAAAGAGGTTCAAATTAGAAGAATTCTATTGACCTAAGGTTAACTTTAAAATTCTGATATGTCTCAGAGTTAATGACAGAAGCTAAAGTGGTAAGAAAAAAAAGAAGTTAATTGGAATTTAATTCAAAACCAACAAAATATCGGTTTATATCGAAACTGTGACTTAAATCTAATCACAGTGATGACCAGGACCACAGAATCCTATTTTACATATTAATTGTTGTAACCTCAACCAATCCAGATGTGACCACAACTCTCCGTAAGGACTGTCCTTCTGCCTCCAGACTTTCTCCTTCAGTATCATATTTGACCCCTCCCATCCATAGCCAGTGTGGTGCGTTTCTTCCCCTGTGTTACTAAGCAACACCCTTAGCTCTGGTTTGACAGACATCTGCTAATCATTTCCAAGGCTGTAGGTGACGTGGGAGCTTGTCCCAAAACCTTGTCTCTCGTTTTATGGCTAGCACCTGTTCTGGAACTAACAGGAAATGATTTATTGCAGACATCTGTTGGTCTCTACACTTGGGTTTTTACAGATTATATGACACGTAACCTGTACCTCGAAAGGACCTTAAGAAGGGATGCAATCATATGAAACAAAGTGTGCCCCAGTAGTCATGGAAACGAGTGATAAAAGCCTGTTCCCAAGGACCTTGTACCTCATACTTGCAGAAGAGTCTGTTAAATGTTTTCCTTAAAGGTTAGATTTAAAGCTTACCCTGCCCCTAAGAAAATCCTATGAAAGAAGGAATGTCTCCACTGTCGCCCACACAACTACGGACAAGGACCCCAGGACTTCCAGCCCACCCCATTTAGCATGAGTGTGACTGTGCTCTCCACTATCGCATCCCTCCAGTCCGCCTAGGGAACGCGCCCTGGAAGTGTTCATTTAGTCTAGCCCAGTTCTTCTCCATTTAGTTTACAAAGGAATGTCCTTTTGTGGGTAGCATGTGCAGGACCATATGCTCTATACTTTATGGGTGATTAAAGAGATTTTCAGAGGTGATTTCCTTTGTTTTTAATTTCCTTCATATTTGGCCATTTCGCAGCCATTTTGTTCCTTTGTGTAATAGGAGATTTGGCTCTATTAGAGCGAACTGTCGAAAATATAACTGAGAATTGAGAATTTCCTGTGCCACCTGAATAAAGAGCTGGAAAACTCTCTGTGGTCCAAATGCCCTCTCAAGCCTCCCACGCTGGCATATAATAAGCATCACGTTGGCATTTATAAAACCCATAGGTGCCACGCTTCCTATTTTTCTGGTGAAAATAGAGTCCTGTTGCTAAGCAGACGGGCAGCTCTGGGAGAGAACGGAGATTCTGAAATTTAACTCTAGAGGCTGAGGAAAAGACACCCCCAAAGTGACACTTGGGTATGCTGAGATGGAGACACTGTCTTGGTCAAGGTCACACTCACATCTACTGCGTCCTCTCACAAGGAGGGCCTGGAACGCCCTTATCTGCCTGGGAAACTCTTCCACAAGCAATGCAGTTGTCTCGAGGCCCCTGCCTAGCAGTTTCAGCAAAGGAAAGGTTAACTGTGGAGAAAGGAAGAAGCTGAAAGCCATTGCCGTGACACAGCCCAGACAGTCGTTGTCTATTGTTCTGGGTGCAGCACCCTGAGGTTCCCCGGGAGACTTTATCTACACAACGGAATCTTTGTCCCGCGAGGTTCCACGTCTCATGCTTCTGACAACTTGTGATGACGGTTTCTAAGCACCGGAATCTGTTAGCTGTTAGGTAACCACTCTGCCACGACTCCCTCCTCCACACAAACACTAGTTATACTTGCTTCCCTTTCTCCTGACCTCTGCCTGTTGCCTGCTCAGCCTTCACTTTGCCTACGTCACCCATTTAGAGGTCGAACAGGAACTCAGAGAACGAGCACAGATATGGCCCTTTGTGAGGTAAATGGAGGATGGTAAAATGAAGATGTTCTGCCATGCTAATTCCTAAATGTTAGAGACCACTCCAAAGACTTCCCATCCTGTTCTTGCTGGGGAGAGAATGTAGCTTTCAAACTCCTCAGTCCTTGGAGTTCCTGTAATCATGGGAAGATTCCCACGATTTCCACAGCACGCGGGAAACAAAAAGACTGACATTTTCCGGCTTTTGCCTTACAAAACAAACCCTAAGTGTTTAGAAGAAGTGCATTTGCGGATATTTTCAGGCATCGATGAAATGTCATGGATCAAAAAGGAGAAACAAGAGGTTTCCTTGAACTCAGGAGAGAAGTGAGGCAGAGGTGCAGACAGTCCTCAGAATGAAAAACAAACAAACAAACAAATCTAACTAAGAGCTAAATTGAGCTGAATCTAAATTTTGAGGCTTACAGGGACTGCCACAGCCTGTAAGTGGCTGCATCAGGACGGCCTATCAGAGTCATGGTCCTTGCCTATAACCTGTCAGGCACAGGGCAAACACGTTCACACCTGCTCTGTCATGTGTAATCTCCTTACAGCGCGGCAAGGCCGGTGTTGTCATCACATTTTACAAGTGAAGCATCATGGCGCAAGGGCAGCTGGTAAATATGGGGCCAGGGATGCAAAGCCAGGTCTGTTTTTCTCTGCAGGATATCACACTGGGGAGCAGAGGCATGTACCTAAACTCAGACAAAAGAATTTAAAGACTTCCTTTTCTTTAAAGAGTTCTGTCAATTATAGTATTGGGCCACTGCTGCAAGCTGAGAATATGAATAATGCTGATCATCGGGGGGGGGAGAATTCCAAGCCTCCCCCCAAATATTGGATGTGGCTGTCCCTAAGGCAGAAGAGAATGTGACAATGGTCTGTCACCACAAGACTTAGAGAATCCTTTGCAGCAATTCTCTCATCCCTATACCAGACTTCAGAAGTATCTCTTTAAGGACGTCGGTATTGAAGATGCTTCCTATATTCTGTGATAAGCGGAGGTTAACAATAAAAATCTACGGTGTACAGGTGTTTTGATCGGCCTATGTCTCTGTCTGAACCACGGCCCTGCCTATCTACATGGCATTAAACCAAAAAGATAGCTTACTTTCCCTGTTCATCACACACAGGCACAATCAATCATTCCATTTCAAGATCCCCACTCAAGCACGAGTCTCAAACAGACCTGACAACACTTACTTTAAAAAACACTCTGCTTTCAATGACTTGGGCCCAGATGTGAGCATTTCTGTTCAAGGCTTTGTGGTGTGTTTCAGTTCATGGGGTTGTGTTACCTGGTTAGGATCAGGGCCAACTTCATCCCAGTTGTGAGTAATGTGGCTTTGGTCAATGGGCTCAAAGGGCTTGTGAGACACTGATGGGAGAATCCTATACAGCCAGCTAATGGAAACAAGAAAAACAGAAAGACACGGCTTTTGGTAATGTTCTCAGAGACCTAGAGCAGCTCTGGAGGTGCCCCCAAGAAGACACTCAACCAACAACCATCTGTGGGCTTTGCTGTGAGGAGCAACGATTTATCATTTCTCAGTAGCCCTAACTATGGTCTCTTCATTCCTTCCATGACGCCTATACTCTTCAGGTTGAGGCTCTGGCTCCTACCTATTCATGTACTGCCCAAAAATATGAAGCATTGCCTTTCCCAACAACTGTATGGGAAAAGAAAGCACCATGAGGGACATGTACAATGAAATCCACAGAAGAGATGTTAATTCTTGCTTTTCAAGTCAGGACAATGATTTGGGAGAGCCTGAGAGAAGATGGGGAGTAGGTTTGGTATTTCTTAAAGTAAAAACCTGTTTTGTCCTTTAAAAGTGATTTATCACAATGGGGAAATAATTCTATATTCAAAAATTCCTGGGGTGATCAGTGCTCTCCAACTTTTCTCGTGGTTATTCCTTGGAGGTACAGAGCTTAACACTTTTCTCATCTGTTTCCTTGGATTTCTCCAATGCATATATAAGCAAAATTGGCAAACTGTAGGAGCACTGTCTTCTCACACTAATGATACAGCCGAGAATGTATCTCCCACATCTCCCCCAATCTGGGATGCTATTATAATTGCACACACTCTGGCAATCCTCCTGCCTCTATGCTCTCCAGCTCTGGGGTTATAGGGGAGTGTAACTGTAGTGGCTATGTGGGTATTGGGGATTTGAACTCAGGTTAAATGTTTTTACCCACTAAGTCATCTCTCAAGCTCCAATGACCATACTCTTAAAAGTGAAATATAGTGTCTTATTTTCAGCATGTCCTTTATTTTGAATAAGGTTGAATAAGCTTTGCTTATTTATCAGTCTTTCATAACTTTTCTAGGAATTGATTGTAGAGTCCCCATGTTGACTTCAGTTGGGTTCGATTTGGTCTTTCTGGTATTAATTGTGAGAAGTTTTAGAATTTCCATTTCTCTACTATGTAGTTAAAAAAGCATGCGTCCATGCTTTAATGTGGTGTATTTGTGGATGTTTGGCTTTCCTTTTCTTCAATAAGCTCTGCCGTCTGTGTGCATCAAGGCCTGAGCTGGTCTCTTCTCTAGGATCAGATCCAACTCAAGGAAGAGAGAAGGAGTCTGCTGAGGGAACCTTGAGGATGAGAGGGAATTGTCTCACTAAGACTTTATAGGAGTTGACAGGGAGGAGGACACTTCTGTGACAGTGGAAGACCTGCTGTGTTCAACCAGCTCCGGGACAGTCCAAACTCTAGGGTGGAATTTCCCTGTCTAGTCATGAGCATCTGAACAATAAATGGGCTAAATTTGTTCCCCTTTCATATCATTCCCCCAGCTCTCGATGCAATGACATCAGACCTAGACTCACAAACCTTTCAAACTCCCAGGAATCTGTGGGGCTGAGCACATATGTGTGTCTTAGCCCTGCAGGAATGCTGCAACTTCCTGGACCCTATCCTCTTCATCTGTAGTCCTAAGGTTGGTGTAAGGACTGCAGATTCGCTCGGCACTCACTTACTGGACGATTATTGAACTGCCGTCTCTTAATCATCCGGGTTTTTACAATTTAAACTTTACAGATTTACTTTCCCCATGAGATAGATGGAACCTCTGGTAGTTTGAGTGTTCCTAATGCTTTGGGGTTTAAGTGAGTAGTGACTACCTGAGAATGTGAAGCTGACCCATCCACAGGCAGGCAGGGCCAGACTTTCCTGCTGGAGGTTTGAGCGTTTTCCTCCGTTTCTTGTGCCTATCTTTGGAGAGTTCTAAGCAGACAGGTGAGCCATGCCTAGTGTCCCTTATTTTTCAGCTGAGTTTAGCAAACTCCCCAGGCTACACTAGGTTCCCCTGGACCGAGATTTAATTCTGATGCAGGGAATGTTGCCAGCTTCTTAATGAAATGCCAAGAGTTCCTTTTCAGCCTCCTGGAACAGAGCTCAGCTCCTGCTGGCTGAAGATATTGCTGAATAATGGGGGCAGGCAGCAGATTCTGGAGACCGGGTGGCCAGTGTATAGATAGGCCGTGAAGTCAAGAACAGTCGTGGAGGCCAGGCTGCCATAAATTAGAAAAGATAGAGATTGTTTGTGGATTACCTTGTCTCGAGAAAGAGATAGCCAAATAACAATAGAAACAATCTCTGAGTACTTGTTTGCTTTTGCTTTGTGCTTTGTTTGCTTGGTTGGTTTGGTTTTTTGAGGCAGGATATGTAGTCCAGGTTGGCCTCCAATTCCTGATCCTCCCACATCAACTTTCCAAATCCTGGGATCACAGGCGTTCACCGCACCATGCCCAGCTTAATCCTTGATTTTTGACAAATAGAAAAGAGTCTATCCCTTTGCCCACATTATCTCTTAGGATCCCATTTACAAATGTGGAGGATCTGAAGGGTAGAGAATTGTTCAACACCATCCAACAGGAGATGTAGGAGCAAGGGCTGAACCTTGCTCAGGGGGCGCTGCCTGGCTGCCTGCCTGTCTGGGAGTGGACATGATTCATTATGAAGGGAGGTGATATTTACCATGCATGTGGCTCTTGGTGCTGTTACGCTCGCTGTCCCATCTGCTTCTCGGGACTCAATCGATAGAAACCCACTTCCTCCTTCTATCTAGACAGTGTAAGCCCACTCCAGCTCTCCTTCAAATCTCCAAAGTCAGCAACGTCACTCTTTACACACCCGTGACCTGAAATCCCTACAATTAGATGCCATGAATTCAAATCCTAACACTTGACTGCCTCCTGGGTCTCCAGAGTCAGCATTCAGCCTGCTCCTTAGAGGCTGATTAGAGAGAGGATTCACCGAGGTGGCTTGTAGGGTTAGGGTGAGCACAGAACATGCCATCCTGTACCAATGAACACGCCAGCTTCCAGGAAAGGCAAATTCTGAAGAAGAAAAACCCTATTAATTCAAACCCCGTGGGGCCATAATACATGACCTTTCAAGCACTTCAGCTTGGATTATCGGTTTTCACGCAAAGAACATAATGCTTCTAGTCAGCCGAGGAAGATGTCTGAATCTTGTCTGACTGTAGGCTGAGACTATACAATTCTTAGAGGAAAGTCAGAGCTTGAGAAACCTTTCCTGTAGCACTCTAGTGAGACTTTGTAATGGGACTGGATTTGTGTGTGTGTGTGTGTGTTTTGCCTCTGTACAGCTGCTCCCTAGCTTTCTTCTGCCAATCACTCACTGGGAGCAAGCCTGGATGTCCCCGATGTGACCCAGAATGTGAAAGACTCTAAATGCATTTGTAAGCCCCCTCAACCCTAAGACATTTTTCTAAAACCTTACACTCACTCTCTTGGAAACGGGACAGTCACCCATACACACACATGCTGGACTGCTCATCCTCCTGTGTCCYTGTGAATAATCTTCAAACATAACTCCATTCTGGGAATTGAGGCAAAGACAATCCACAGATCTTGACTCAGTTCCTGATGTATTGATTTAGTCACTGGACCAAGGTCAGGATGGCC
>LOJH01001698.1:0-27426 GCA_001685095.1 Ellobius talpinus
CCTCTGCCTCCCGAGTGCTGGGATTAAAGGTGTGCGCCACCACCACCCGGCTCAGACACCTCTTCTTTATCCTCACCAAAGGAACTGACACATTAACTCCTAGTTAAATTACTGTGTTATTCTCCAGGTCCCCCAATGCAAGGACAGCTCTATCATCACTCATCCCTTGGTCCCCTACATCCTGCTCCAGCCTCTGCACCTCCAGGAGTACTTTCCTCATCTCTCTGGGCCCATAGCTGACTCATCCCGCCTTGGGGGTGGCAGGCTAGCATGGCTGGGAGCAGCTGAGGAGCTAAGACAGTTGCTGGGCTGAGTGGTGACATGCCTCCGGACAACCCAGTCTCTCTGCCTGTCTGACAGTGTTACCTCCTTGAGATAAGATGCTCCCAGAGTTGACAGCTGAAGGACCCTGTCTACTCCAATCTGTCTGACCCCTGCCTCTCCATGTTCCCCGGTCCTATGTGACAGGATTCTGCCAGATTGCCACCTCCAGGAAGCCTTCCCGATTGTCCTGCCCTTGTGCCTCCCTTGGGAGCTCCTCCAGGCTCCTCAACAGACACAGAAGCATTGAACTTTTCTGCTTGCTTCCTGGATTCCTGATTTTCCAGGGAAGTTGGTGGCATCACTGACAGCCCATGCGCCCTGATCCATGGTGGTACTGGTGCTTGGGTGGGCACAGAACAGGCAGCCCTGGAGGAGCGAATGAGTGAGTGGGTGGGCACACTCAGAGCAAAACAGAAAGACTACAGCCTGGGCACCTGTTACGGTCTCCCCCACAACCATGCCCACAGCAGACCCCAGTTCTTTCCCCATGCTCTTGGAGCTGCATGTAGAGCAAGTGACAACCCCACTAAACACGGGAAAATTGAGGTGCAAGCATGTGGGTGGACACATTCATTGTACAGGTGGGGAAACTGAGGCGTGGCTCTGCCCAAGAGATCTCAGTGTGTCAGACCCCAGTCCTGGGTTCCTCCCAGGCATCCAGGACAGGACCCTGGGCTGGGCTGTGGAACACTTTTCCCCTCTGGGGTGCTGGACTCTGAACCCCAACAGGCTGTGCTGCACCGAGCTGTCAGGAGGGATCAGCAGCCCCAGCATCTCCCCAGATTTAATTAACGAGTCTTTCATCTTAGTCCGGGAGGAGTCAGCTATCTTCTGTCTCCTTAATTAACGTTCATTAAGCAAATCAGAACAACGGAGGCTTTGCTCCCTCCTCCTTGCCTGGAAGGTTTTAACCCTTGGTAGGTGGGCTTTGGGAGGGGAGCCAGGACAGAGCACTGGGCGCTGTGCAGGCACCTAAGCGCCCCCTCTGCCTCCCACACACAGGTGGGGATGAACCCGCCCACCATCACCTCCAGTCCTACTCAGCTTCCTTTGGGACAGTATAGGCATGGTGTCACTTCAGAACCGCACACGGCTCCCTGTTGCTGCCCTTGCCTAGACCAGAGTCCTTCCTGTCTCAGTCCGTCCCTTCGCCAGCCCAGCCTCACCTCCCTTGTTCCCTGCACCCCCACACATTGTCCCTTCCCACCCCTGCTCTTTAACGCATGGAAACCCTGTCCACACAGTCCCTTTCCCGCCCCGTTGCTGTTCCCAGAGAGAGACCAAACAAAACTCTCCTGGAGGACAGGGTTCAAAGTTAGCAAGCCCTGTGACAGTGAATCCAGAAACTGGAGCCTGCGCGCCCTTGCAGGGGCAGGTGGCCCTGGGATGGGGGTTGGGGCTTTCACTCTTCAACAGAAAGCAGGGACTGTCACACAGGACTTAGAGACTGGGCCTCGAAGTTCCAGGCCAGAGGGAGATAGGTCGTGTGGCCTGAAGTGTCTGCAGGTTTAGGGTTACACTGGGGATTTGGAGTCAGACACTGGCCCATCCCAGAGCCTTCTCTTGGGGGCCCTGGGCCTTGTGTATGCTAGGCATGTGCTCTGCTACTGAGCCGCCCTGCAGCCCTTCCAAACCTCATTTTTACAGAATGGCACAGGGGAGACCCCCGCCAGAGGAGTGAATGTGTGAGTTGGCACAGAATAGACTTTCCACCCCCAAGGGGTGAGTGTGGGGGTTGGCACAGGGTGGACCCCACTCTCTAAGGGGTGAGAGTGGGGGTTGGCACAGGGGAGACCCCCACTCCCCAAGGGGTGAACGTGTGGGTTGGCACAGGGGAGACTCCCCACCTCCCGAAGGGGTGAACGTGTGGGTTGGCACAGGGTAGACCACCTTCCAGAGAAGTGAACGTGGGAGTTAGCACAGGGTAGACCACCTTCCAGAGGAGTGAACATGGGAGTTGGCACAGGGTAGACCACCTTTAAGAGGAGTGAACATGGGGGTTGGCACAGGGTAGACCCCCCAAGGGGTGAATGTGGGAGTTGGCACAGGGTAGACCCCTCAGCCTCCCTAAGGGGTGAACGTGTGAGTGAATCCTGAACACACTGATATGGTAGCAGCCCAGGCTCCTTGATGGACATGTGGCCATGCCCTCTCACGGTCCAGTACTGCACACGGGCATCCCCTAGCTGTTCTGCTTAGCCCTTTCCAGCTGTTACAGATAAATTCATTGCCATTGTCACCCATATCTTGAAAGTCCTGAGACTTCGAGGGTGCACAGATCCCCTGTGCATTGGAGGCACATTGGACTGTGTCCATCCCAAACCCTCTCCTAAGAAAAGCCAACCATATGGAAGGGAGGAACTTGGCCTCTTACTGTCCTGACATGCCACTTCCCCACTAAAGGCCCCAGTTCCCGCTTGGTACAGCCAGACCCAGACCTCAGGGGCTTTACAGGGATCCCAAGACTCTGGGAGTTGGGTGCAGCCACAACGCCCTCACAGGAGGGAGAAATGGAAGCCATCCGGTGCACCTCCCCTCACCCAGCATCATCCCCACTGAGCCTGAGATGTGGCACCCACCCATCTGCCTCTGCCTGGACAGAGACTCCCCAAAATTTGTGGTGAGTGTGGGAGAGAGTGTCTGTCCTGGATAGTGGGGTGAAATATGGCTGAAGGCCCACAGGCAGTTGGAGCCCTGGCTCTGCCCCATCCTGCTGTGTGTTCCTGGGAGTCACTCCTGTCTCCGAGGCCCTCTGGAGTCGTTTGCCCAGTTACAGGACTGTCCCAGGCTGTACATAGCTGCCACGTGGGGCCTAGATGGCAAGGGACAGGTCTGGAGGAGAATGAAGCAGACAACCTTCCCTGGACTTCATTCCCTTCTCAGATCTGATTGGCTGATTACTGGTCAACTCCACACAGCGATGCAACCCTGGGCTACCATGTTTTCGGCCTCTAGGGGGCAAGAGAGGCCTGTCCCTGTACTACAGCCAATGTCGCCACCTGGTGGTTGACACTGTACAGCTTGGGGACTCGGGAGAGGAAAGTAGGGACTCTTGGGTGCCTCTAAGGACCTCCACTGAGGTCACCAGCCAGGGCAGGGATGCTGGCCCAGTTGGTAATCATCCAGGTGGCCCTTAAAGGGGCCATCACCTCTAGCCCAGGCTCCCAAACCAGCCTGAAATTTTGTGCATTCCTCAAATACGTCCTGGATGCTGCCGGGTACAGGCATCCTCTCTGATGGTCTTTTCCTGCTCATCCCGTCAGGGTCGGGGCAGGGGGGGCCGGAGGTACAGCTAACAAGCAGCCCAGCCTGCTGGGATGGAGAGCAGGTCCTGGTGATGGGACGAGGCTGAAGCAGGTGCCATGGTATCAGTCCCACACCATGCCATGAACTTGTCTTTGTCCTATACAGGGACTGCAGGCTGGGTGCTTTCAAGAGGCAAGAGTCAAATATGCCTCAGCCTGGTGTCCCCAAGGCCCACCCAGTGAAGGTGGACAGAGGGCGGTGCTTGCCCGAGCCCAGTCTAACCAGCCTTCCAGGGTCATGGAGCTCTCTCTTAGCCACTTGTGTGTATAGTAGGATCTTGGCTTCACTATAGGGATCATTGTCTACGATCTGGGCTCTGAGCTGCACATATTGCCCCAATGTTTAGGTATTTCTGATGGAGCCTTATTTATGTGCTCAGAGAAAGGTTGGAGGGACCTGAGGGACTGCCACATAGAACATTGCTCCCAAGGAAGCTGCCGTCATAACAGTGCAAGCACCTCTGCTGGCTCTGATTGAACCCCCCCCNCAGGGCTGGGGATCAGGAAGCTAGGGCTATGGCTAGCACATAGGAGCCTCAACACAGGCTGTAGAGCTGAAACAGATAAAGCAAACCAGCCCTTCTCTGGAACCTCCTGTGTACCAGAACATTCCATCAGAAGGGCAGGTGACAGCCCCAGGGATGCTGGCTGCAAAGGCAGCTGGGCAGAGAAGATTTGGGGGCAGTCTTAGTGGGGCAGAGGCTGTGGGCTCTGCCACAACCACATGGGTGGTACAGAAAGGACCCAAAGGCCAAGAGGCTGATGGCTTCTGTGTCATGCAGCGTGGATTCCTCGCCTACTCAGTCTCTCAAGCAAATCAGCAAAAGCTCCACAGGTTGAACTGAGAGAGTAATTAAGAACCTCACTCAAGTCAAGTCCTTGATTGAGAGTTACTAGGGGTGTGGTGAGGGAGTCGGCTCTGCTCTGCAGCCAGGGGTAAAGGGCACTGGCCTCCCCAGTCTGCCATTTCCACAACACTCCTCCAGATCACCCCTTCCTGTGGGTCCAGCCCACCCAGGCCATCCGAGTGTTACTCAGAGGGCCAGATCTAGTCCGTCTTCATTCTATAATTATGTACCGACTCATGAACCAGCTTGGCTTTTTCCGTTCCGCCAGCCGTTCATGCAAGGAACCCCTGTGACCCCCGTATCCATCTGGGCGAGGAAGGAAGCCCCAGAGGCAGGCAGCACGAGGTCCTCGCCACAGGTTCACGCCCGGGCCTGACCCCAAGAGAACCACTTCCCTAACCCTGACCCTCACGTCCATGCAGGGCTGGAGGCTTGCTGGGTCTCTCCACCCCTAGGCCTGGTGCGTCTGACAGTGTCCAGCTCAGGGAGGTGTCCCTACCATGGGGTCATTTTGTTTTATTGTCTACAAGGACCCTTAGCAGCCTTGGGAAGAACATACACTTGGTGGAGAGAAGGGGAGGCCTCTGCTGATGAGAGGGAGCCCCTTGAAAAGTCCCAGTTGGATAAATAAATATATCAACTTTAGGAGAAGAGAAGCCAGGTGCGGCAGCCACTTTTGAAGTAGAAATGCGGACAGGTTTGGAGGGAAACTCCCAGAGGTCATTCTGCCAGGTGAAGAAGACCCGTGTTTGTCTTGCCCTTCAGCTCATGAGTGTTCACACGTGCAAGGCTTCAGTAGAAAGGTCCCACTAGCAGAATGAAACGGTATCTCTGCCAAACCCATTTCGCAGAGGGAACCTCGGACCAGGCTTACAGTACGGGTCCGCGGCCCAGCCAAAACAAGCAGGCACTCCCGGGCACGTCCAGCAGGTGGGGGTGAGCACGAAGGGACTGAGGTCGGACGGTGGGGTGTCGCCTGCGTGGGTCCCGCCCTCAGAAGCTGTCGGGTTCCGCCTGCAAGGGAGGGCTACTGGGCCAGTGGAGCGCAGAGGTGCCGAGCGCCGAATGCAGCGCAGAGTGAACCGCAGCACAGCCCGGAGCCGGGCGCCGGCCATGGCTGTGTCCGGGGTCCTGCCCCGCCTGGCAATGGTGGCATCGGTGGCACTGGTGTCCCTGGTGACGCTGGTGATGCTAGAGGCTCATTGCGTGGCGGGTGCGGGCATGGGCTCTTGCTACGACGACGCGGGGCACGCACAGCGCTGTCTGCCTGAGTTCGAGAATGCGGCTTTCGGCCGACGGGTCGAGGCCTCGCACACGTGCGGACGGCCCCCAGAAAACTTCTGCCCGCACGTGGGGGTGCCAGGCGCGGGACCACAGTGCCAGCGCTGCGACGATGCCGACCCCCAGCTCCGCCACGACGCCTCCTACCTCACAGACTTCCACAGCCCCGATGACAGCACCTGGTGGCAGAGCCCATCCATGGCCTTCGGGGTGCAGTACCCCACCTCGGTTAACCTTACCCTGCGCCTAGGTAAGCATGTGTCCCCTGTCACCTTGTCTCCATTCTTTGGAGACCCAGGCAGAGGAAGAGGGCTGCAGAAGACCAGCCTGAGGGGTGCCCCTAAGGGCAGGAGAAAGCCTCCCTCAGCTTTGGCAGAGCTGTGGAACTGGGTGCCGCAACAATTCCCAGGAAGAACGGTTAGGGAAGTGGAGGGGGTTGACACCTCCATGGATGACCTGGTCCAGGCAAGGACTCTCAATCTGGTCAGCTTCAAAGACCCAGTGAACCTCCAAGGTTGTGAGCACTCTGGGGCAGCTGCCACCACACCCTGGGCAGGACAAACAGTTTCTTCCTGGCACTGGATAGCTACCTGGGGCATTTGGTGTGGCCCCTCTGACTTGCCCATGATTTGCCTCACCCAGCCTGAGCCAAGGTGTGGGAGCATTAGGACCCTGAAGGTGGGAACCCAGGGCCCCACTTCCACCCTGAAGCTGGAATATTTTCTGATCACTCCAAGCTCAGAGGAGCCCAATGTCCTTGGGTTCCTTGCTATGTCCTGGACACGGTGCAAATCTTCCAAAGTTTTGATAACTTGGATTTGGTATTTTCATAACTCACTTTGGCACTAAATCTGACCAGAGGCTTTATAGACTTTGTGTATCCCAGTAAGAGCCAATAGTCATACATTTTGCTGCTGAAATCTCATTTGAGTACAGCCTACAGTCCCAGAAGGAAGCCCATTAGGAAAGTGCTCTATCCCTTAGCTATATGCATTCTCATAATAATACCTCGGAGAAGTCCTGAATTCCAAAACACACCTGGAGCTGAGTTTGGATACCAGATGGTGAACTATGTCCCCATGAAAACCTGGAAGCTCAGAGAGGTTAAGTGTTTTGTGCACAGACACACAGCTGCTAAGTGACAGTCAGGACACAAACATTCCTGTGCCACGGAGGTCAGAATATAAACTTGGCATGTGCTGGACCACTCATGACTAAGCCTGGTCCTCCCCAGACATGGGTGGCAAAGCCCTGGCAAGGGCTAAGAAATGGCCTCGTCCTCGGAAAGGAGTGGTGGGAAGGATATTTAACCCCTTCAGCAGCGCAGGCAGGCACATTCCTTTTGTACCCCAAACCCGTTCCCAAGGGGTGACGACACAGTCTCTCTGGTGGAACTTGGATGAAGTGGGCTCTGCCCAGACAGGAAGCAGGAAGTTAGGGGAGTTGGTTGATGAGGCTGGCAAGACCCCAAGGCCATGAGAGGAATCTGGGGCAGGGTGGGGGACTGTGAGGGAGACACAGTGTTCCCTAACAAAGGTTGTCACATGTGCCCATGAAATCCAGATGCCAAGGAGAGGGCTCAGGCCTCAGACATGGGGGTGGGGGACAGAGTGGGAAATCCTGCGTTTGCCTTAAGGGGCAGCCTGTTCACAGTGGTGCTTGTGCTATGCCTGATAAATGCTTCAGCCAGCAGCCTCCGGGCATCTCAGATCCTGGGCCATGAAAGTGAGCAAAGATGCCACGTGCTCACTCATGGTACAAGGCACAAACATCTGGTGGGTCCTCCGCTAGGGCAGCATTCCTCCCATCCTACTGGACAGCACCAAGCTCATAGTTAGAAGGCCAAAAGAGTTTGTACCATGAGTGAATGAAAGAAGGAAAGAATGAATGAATGACAATATCACACTGCATACTGGTTCCAAAAGGGGGACAGGGTAGCAACCATGCAATGGGACTTTGGACTCAGGCAAAGCACAGCCACTACTGGGAAGCTGGGACTCCGTGTTGCACCTCAGTTTCCCTGCCTGTACTGCGGGGACAAGAGGAGGGCTGGGGTAGTGACTCAGTTGATGGAGTGTTTGCCTAGCATGTACAGGCCCTTGGTTTGATTCCCCAGCACTAAATGATACTGATGACACTCAGGAGGTAGAGGAAAGAGAATTAAGGAGGAGGCTAGCCTTGCCCTGTCTCAAAAAAAAAGTTGCTGCCTCTGAGGCCAGTACTGCAGTGATAGGTGCTCATATTGGAGCCCTCACCTCCCTCATGGGCGAGCAGGAAGCCCTGGTGGAGGCTGAGGCCCGTGGGTGTGCTCTGTATCAGGAAATAAGAGCTCACCCTGTTCCACAAGACATCCAGACCCAGAGCCTGTTGTGATGGCCCATTTGGAGGCTGGGTGTCTTAATTTTGCTGCAGCTAATTCATGGACTCATGGTATCCAGGGATCAAAAGTCCTCTGGCCATTGGCTGAGATGGGCTGGTGACACCCCATCAGTCTGCTGCCTCTGTCTGATAGGTCTCCTTCCCTTTCATCAAGGCCCCTGGGAGGGACAAGCAGAAGGCAGCTCTGGTCAGGGTCTCCTGGAGGGGGTGAGGGTGAGGAGTGGGAGAAGGAGGCGGAGGTCAGCTAGGGATGGAGGTCACAGCGTTCCCAGCTCCCCACAGCTCCTGACATCTGGTCCAGATCCTATCCCACAGTTGCTGCTGAGCCAGGCCTTCCTGCCTGGGATGAAAGGCCACAGTGGGGATGGTGAGGTTGGCTGCTTCCCTGAGGCCTGGAGAAGACAGCAGGGCTGGGGTGAGGGGTGGGTGGGGAGAGGAGGAAATACAGGGACACGGGGTGACAGACTGTTCAAGGACCAATTAGTGATTATGACTGCACCAAGGACACTCTGGCCAGCACTTCAGCCAGGCAGAATTTATTCTTCACATATGGGGAAACTGAGGCTCTGAGGATAAGATCAGTTGTTCAGGGTCACACAGGGCAAAGAATGGCTCCACTCCGAGCTCTGCTGTTTGACCTAAGACAGAGTGGGAGGGCAGGCTGGCCCTGAGCTTTCTTCACCTCCATCCCAAAAGAAACTGGTGTAGCGGCTCTTGGTGTCCTCTTGCCTTGGATTGTCACGACTCTCCCAGGACCCATAGAAAGATGCAGCTGGGTCCCAAGCCCCCAGATGGAGGGGGAAGTAGCCAAATAGGCCACTGACACCCACCTGCCGGGTACTTAGGGAGCCTACGCCCTTGGCTCTTGGCCATAAGAATGCAGCTATACCCATGACTGCGGATAAGCCATAAGACACCGTGGGTAGAATCAGAGCTCTGAGAACACACATGAGGCATAGAAGCCTCAGTTGGGGCAGGGGGGTCAACACTGGCCTTTCAAGACCTGAAGGTGCTAAGAGTTGAGAGAAGCCAGAACACTCCAGATCTGAGGGAGCAGACAGAGGCAGCTCCGTAGATCTGGACTCTGCAAGCCTAGAAGGCCCTAGAGGAGGGGAGAAGAGCGTGGAGGTTAGGCAATCACAGCAAAGGGTCTGGCTCAGAATGGGTGCAGGGACCCCCCAGAGGCCCCAAGACTCCGGAGTCTCCTGAGTTTTGGCTCAGTTTTGCCTCCTGTGGGGTGGGTGGTATGTTTGCCTTGGCTAGGAACGGAGCCTGGGGACAGAGTCCTCAATCCACCTCCTCAGGGGATTTGACTGGAATGCTAGGCCCCAGGCAGGTCAAGAGTCAAGGCAGTGGTCTTGGATGGCCTCCCTCCACCCACAGAAGTGGCCCTGGGCCCAGCTGGCCTTGCCCCCACTCCTCAGGCCCTCCCACAATGATCCAGGAGCTGCAAAGGTGGAATGTCCTGCAGGGGGGAGGGGTAAGTGGCTTCCCAGTCTCCCAGGATCCCTTTCCACCTTTTCTGTTCTAATGATGATGACCGTGGCTCTCTCCGGGCAACAAAAAGGCCACGGCTCTGCTTTTCCTTCCTGTGGGCCTTGCTATAAACACCCTCACCTCTTTTCAACTTCTGGTAACCCAGACTAGTTCATTAGCCAGTGGACACCCACTAGATGCCAGATCCAAGCCCTGGGGATCTGGCAGAGAGCCTGTCTGTCCACTCAGCTTTGGGCACCCTCCTTCAGGAACTTCCCGCCGGGCCTGCACTCACCTGCCTTCCTGCCTTGGCCCTGTTTGCCACCATCCCCAGCTCTGAGCTGCCACGGAGAGGAGGAGCACCCTTGTTTGAACAGCTTCACCCCACACCCAGCGCCAGGCCCCCTGCTCAGGCCCCCTGGTCAGTGTTAGTTGTGAGTACCCAGGATGACCCAACAGTGGCTGAAGTTCACTTGCGAGCCTGCAGCTCAAGAGCCTCGCAGATATCCGATTGCTTCGCCCTCGAATTGTTATGCTCATTTTGCAGACAGGGAAACTGAGGCACAACACTGACCTACCCAGTTATCAAGAGAGAAGTCAGGCATTTGATCGGTGAATCTCCAGTGCCCTGTGTTCTCTGCCGGAGCAGGGGAGGGTGCTAGTGGAGAAATGTTGCGCAAAGGTCGGCCCTCCTAGAGGCATTGCTGAAGTCTTCCAAAACACCTCCTCCTCCCTGCCTGGCCCCGGCTCTTCTGAGGCCAGCCAGCCCCTACCCCACCTAATGGCCTGACTTCACAGACTAGAATCATGATCACCCTCTGATATGACTCTCCCTCTCCCAAAGGCAGCACTCATCTTGGTCCAGCTCCCCACCTGAGTCCTAGACTGGATCATTTAAATAGCTTCCTTGGACCTCATGCACAGGCCCAGGAGCAAAGGCCCCTGCAGTGCTCCTTCCCAATGGTCAGGCTTAGCACAGCTCAGCTGCGTGAGGACCATCTCCACAGTGCAGGTTACACAGCCCAGAAATGAAGCAGAGAGATGTGTGCTACAACAGGAATGAACACTGAGGCTATGTGCTAGTCACAAGGCCACACATACTTCATGATTCTACTTCTAGAAGGTTCTTAGGCTGTTGGATTCATAGAGGCAGAAAGTAGAACAGGGCTCTGAGGGGTTGGGGAGAGAAAGGAAAGCAAGTGTTTAAGTGGACAGTGTTGGTAACTGAATAGCTGCATGAAACCACTTAATGCTGTGGACTGCACACTCAGAAACCATGGACTGCACACTCAGAAACCGTGGACTGCACGCTAAGAAATCATGGACTGCACACTCAGAAACTGTGGGCTGCAAACTCAGAAACTGGACTGCACACTCAGAAACCATGAACTGCACACTCAGAAACCATGGACTGCACGCTAAGAAACTGTGGACTGCACACTCAGAAACCTTGGACTGTGCACTAAGAAACTATGGACTGCACACTCAGAAACCGTGGACTGCACACTCAGAAACCGTGGACTGCACACTAAGAAACTGTGGACTGCACACTCAGAAACCTTGGACTGCACACTAAGAAACTGTGGACTACACACTCAGAAACCGTGGACTGCACACTAAGAATCTATGGACTGCACACTCAGAAACTGTGGACTGCACACTAAGAAACTGTGGACTGCACACTCAGAAACTGTGAACTGCAAACTCAAAAACCGTGGACTACACACTCAGAAACCTTGGACTGCACACTCAAAAACTGTGGACTGCAAACTCAGAAACCGTGGACTGCATGCTCAGAAACTGTGGACTGCATGCTCAGAAACTGTGGACTGCATGCTCAGAAACTGTGGACTGCAAACTCAGAAACCGTGGACTGCATGCTCAGAAACCGTGGACTGCACACTCAGAAATGGCTAGGAGCATATGCTTTGTTTTATATACTTTTTTAAAAGAAAAGCACCACCCGCCACTCCCCATGCACTTAGGCAAGTATTTTCAAGTCAACACCCTCTTCAGCCCCAAGACTTACTGTTTCCCAAAGTGTTCAGTCCCTCTGGATTCCTCATTAGCCCTTCTCTCCACCAGTCCCTCTGCCCTTCCTCTGTTTATTGCGTATGTTTATTTATGTCCGGCTGTGGTTTGGATGTCCATCCCCCTTCTTGTCAACTTGTATTCTGTAGACGCCAGCGATCACAGCTGGGACCAGACTTCAGAATATTTCTTGACACAAAGCCTTATGCAATCACCAATTAGAGAAAACCTGTTTCCTCTCCAAGCTAGACAACAGACTTGTCAATCCCGATGTGTGTTAGGTGTGGTGCAGAGGTGGGAAGGCCGGTATGGGGCCAGGCCTGGTTCAGTCTGTGGCCTGAGGATGGTGATCTCAGAGGGACCCCAGTTCCTCACGGGGATTCCAATTGCCCAGGGCTGCCAAAAGCTGGCTTGAGAAATGAAGTACTTGACAGTGGACGTCAGGACCTGGGGCTCAGACCTGGGATTGCTCTCCCCCTAGAAGTGACTCCCAGTGGCAGGTATCAGCCTGGCCTGCCCATGTGTTTCAGTTCAAATCTTGCTGCCCCCTCTGGCGCCACCCCACTTCCCCTCCGGATCCCCAGATGGCTGTAATTAAAGTTTGCTTTGCTTCCATCTTCTCAAAATAAGCCTGGCCTACCCACCAGGTCAGTACCAGATGCAGGCCGGCTTGGTTTATGGCAGTCCCATGTCTCGACAGGCTTAATGCCTCAGCTGGTGAGGTAGATGTACCTTAGCACCTGGTACTTGGCTCAGGGGCCCTGTCAGCCGCTACATCTTCAGGTGCCAAATCCTGGGAGGCAAATCTCTGCATCTCCATGAGCATCTTTATCCCTTTTCTGGAAACCCTGTCTCCTGGGCACCCAGGGAGCCCAGGGGAAGGGTAGCTGGCTCTGCATAACCTTTCTGAGGGCCCGAGGACCAAGAGAGATCTGGCTGTTTTCTGTGTGGAGATGACCCCTTCTCTCTGAGCTGTAGGCTTCTCATTAGTGGAGTACATACCACAGTGGGACTGGAGCGTCAGACAGTAAGCAGGTATGCTCGGCTGGTACATAGTAGGTGCTCAGTGCAGTCAGCTGAGCTGGGAAGCATAGGAGGTTGTTGATTGTAATGAAATAGTCCCGCACTAACTCAGAATGTTAATAGAAATGGGTTAAATTAAGATGTAATGGTTAGTTAATAAGAAGCCTAAGCTAATAGGCCAAGCAGTGTTTTAATTAATACAGTGTCTGTGTGATTATTTTGGGCCTGAGTTTCCAGGAAACCAATGAGTGGTTTCCGCATACAGAAGGTAGTGAGGGAGTTAGGGAAAACAACATGTTTTTGTTTTGTTTTGTTGTTCGAGACAGGGTTTCTCTGTAGCTTTGGAGTCTGTCCTGGAACTAGCTCTTGTAGACCAGGCTGGCCTTGGACTCGCAGAGACCCGCCTGCCTCTGCCTCTTGAGTGCTAGGATTAAAGGTGTGCACCACCGCTACCCGGCAGGGAAAACAACATTTGAGGTAGAGGGACAGTACACTGGGTGGCCTAGAGTTAAGGTGCAAAACCATCACCCTGGAATGACTCTGGCCCCAGAGCCCACAGGAGCCTGGGTGGCCGTGGGTTTAATGCCTGTCAACCATATCTTGGGGCCATTTCCTTTTCCAGCCTTCCAGGCTGCCTTCCTCAGAGAGCAGGCTGGAGCTGCTCTTCTAATTAACTCTCCAACAAACCATCCCGCTGGGCCCTCTGATGTTGCCTCAGCACCTCTCACCCCTTGGCTCGGCAAAGAAGGAACCATGGCGTTCCCCAGCGCAGATGCCATGCTTGCTCGCATGCAATGCAAGTGACCCTCTTTTTCCGAGGGCAGCCTCCCTGGCAGCCACCTTTGAAGTGTCTTCTGGCCCCCTCCTGGGAGGCGTCGCACTGCTCTTTGTTTACCGGGTTTGCAGCACCTGTGTTCGCCCTGGTGGGTGCACATCTGAGCTGGCGTCCCAATTGCAGAGCCAGCCAGGCGCCACGTGACCTTGCCTAGGCCCCTGCCCACCCTCCTATGAAGGGCTCAGAAGCCTGATGCCAACTGCGCTGCCACGGAAATTCAGAAAACATCTTAAAACGGAACCTGGCAAGGCGGTTGCTTTTTAAAAAGTTTTGTAAAGCTGGGTTCTCTCCAATTTTAAATTAGAACAAGCTTCAGGAAAGAAAATTGGGGAAAACAGAGGGAAACTGAAGGAGGAACAGTTGTGCTGAGTTCCGAGGACAAACATGCTCGCCAATTAGACGGCTGTCTTTGGGGCCCGTGCCTTTTGTTCGGTTTTTCCAAGATAGTCCCAGGCAGCCCAGCCGGCCTTGAACTCCCTGTATAGCCAAGGATAGCTTTGAACTCGCTACTCTCCTGCCTCCACCTCCCAAGTGCTGAGGTGACAGGCATACACCACCGCAACTGACTGGGACCTAGCCTTTTAATTTTTTTTTCAAATAATTTCTGTGTGTAGTTTCTGTGTGTGTGCACACGAGGTCGGCTTGGGATGTTGTTCCTCATTGTTTCTTGAGACAGGATCTCTCACAGGAGTTGGGGCTCAAGGATTCAAGTAGGCTGGATGGCCAGTGAGCCCCAGGATTATCCTGTGCCCACCCCCATATCTGGTTACAGGCATGCATCCCAGCACTCAGTTCTTTATGCTAAGGATTCTAACTCAGGCCCTGGTACTATCCGTCAGGGTCTCCTTTATGACCCCGCACAGTGCCTTGGGTCTTTTGTTCTTTATCATTTGACTCCACTGGCTTTCCTGGTGTCTTCCATTCTGCTGGCGATCACTGGCTTTCCTGGTGTCTTCCACTCTGCTGGCGATCACTGGCTTTGGTCACGGTGAGAGAACTGCTGTCCTGGAGGTCCCTTTAGCTATTTCTTCAGATCCTCAGTTTTCCCAAGTCTATAAAATGCCTTGATGATTGGTCTGCGCTTTTAGGCCATGACCCCCCACCCACGAAGGCCTTTTTTGTCAGCTGCTGGGAATATTCTTGCAGCTCCTCATCCCTGTCACCAAGCTGCTTCCCAAAGGGACAGTATATTCACTCTAAATTTTCCTTTTGTTGTGGGGAAATACACATAGCTTAGGAGTTGATCCACTTTTAAGTGTGCAGTTTGGGGTCACAAACACATTCCCCCTGCCCTGAAGCTGTACCGAGGGCTTTCAACTTAAGAAACAGTAAGCGCCCTCCTCCAGTCCCTGTAACCCCTTATAAAATGTATATTTTTTTAAAAAAAATGTTTGTTTTACTGTTTAATTATGTATATGAGTGCATATGTCTGTGTGTGGGCATGTATATAGGAGCGAAGGTGCCGAGGAGGCCAGAGAGGGTGTCAGGTCCCTTAGCGCTGTAGTTACGGGCAGTTATTAGTGGCCCAGTGCTGGGAACTCTAATACTCAGTAAGAGCCGAGTACAGGCCCTGTACTACCGGCATATGTGTGTGTGTGTGTGTTGCATGTGTGGGGTGTGGCGTGGGGGTGTGTGTATGTGGTGTGTCTGTGTGTGTGTGGTATGTGGGTGTGTGGGGTGCGTGTGTGGGGTGTGGCGTGTGGGTGTGAGGTGTATGTATGTGGTGTGGCTGTGTGTGTGGGGTGTGGTGTGTGGGTGTGGGGTGCGTGTGTGGGGTGTGGGGTGTGTGTATGTGGTGTGTATGTGAGTGTGTGTGGTATGTGGGTGTGTGTGGTGCATGTGGGGGTGTGGGGATGTGTGGTGTGTGTGTTCGGTGGGTGATATGTATGCTGTGTGTGTGTGCTGTGTGAGTGAGTTTATGGTATGTATGTCATGTTATGTGGTGTGTGTATGTGAGGTATATGTGTGTGGTGTGTATGGTATGTAGTGTACGTGTATGTGATGTGCATGTGTATGTGGTGTGTGTGGTATGTATATGTGTGTAGTGTGCGTGTGTGGTATGTATGGTGTGTGGTGTGTGTGTGCATGTGTACATATGGAAGTCAGAGGGGGTCAACAAGTGTCTTCCTTTATCATTTTCCACTTCGTTGCCTTTGACAGGGTCCCTCACTGAAATGAAAGCTTGCTGTTTAGGCTAGGCTGGCTGGCCACTAAGTGCTTGGGATCTGCCTGTCTTTGCCCTCCCCGACTCCCGTCTACTCCGTTCTGGGGTTACAGGTACTTGCAGCCCTGCTTGACTTTACACGGGTGATGAGAGTTGAACTTGGGTCTTCATGCTTGCTGAGCGGGTGCTGCTATCTACTGAGCCGCCCTCCAGCCCCTCCTGGCACTGTCTCTGTGTGTGCGATGCCAGGCATGTTAGCACTGTTGATCTGACTTGACACGCTCCTTCCATCTAGCACCGCACCCTCAGGCCTTGACTGTACTTTAGCCCAGGGGTCAAGTTGTCCCACTTTCCCAAGCTGAACAGCTGTCCCTTGCATGGCTGGGCCATCTGTGTGACATGTGCTTGGCTGTCCTCAACCGTGGGTGCTGTGAACACAGATGCACATGTGTCTTCCTTGATGCCTGCCTTCAGCATTTTTAGGATATGTCACACTGAGCTTGCCAGGCTGTTGGGTAGGGCTGGCTTCCGCTTTTCTAGTGACCTGCTCCTGTTAGCCACAGTGGTGGCATTTATTAAAACTTACCATCATCAGTGCACAGAGTGGCCTCTAGGTTGTCACCAACACTTGCTATTGCCTGGTGTGAGTGGGGTGTGTATGTATGTGTGTATGGGGTATGTGTGGTGTGTGTGTGATGTGTGTGTGGTGTGTTGTGTGTGTGGTGTGTGTGGTGTGTGCATGTGGTATTGATGGTGTGTGTATGTGCGTGTGTGGTATGTGTGGTATACGTGTGTGGTGTGTGCATGTGCGTATACACGTATGCATGTGCATGTGAATGCGAAGGGCGCAGCTCAGTGGGACAGAGCTTGCTTAGCTGAGGTGAAGTGCTGACTTTGCCTCCCATCACTTGAAAGGAAAAGCGAACAGGTTCACATGACCACCATGTTTCCTTCAGGCCCCATCCCCAAATCCAGCTCCCCTTAGCAATCATTACACTTATTCCACAGTTTCACCCTGGCATCCAGACACTGCTAACCTGTTTCCTGCCTGTGGCTGACTGTTTCTGGGCACTCAGCGTAAGTGAAGTCAGCTAGCAGGGCCTTCTAGCGGCTTCGGCATCACCTCCCCTCGGCCACGACTGGGTGGCGCATTGAGTCGTTGCTCCTCGTTCCTAGTGGTAGATCACACCAGTTGGTGGGCATCTGGGCCGTCTTTGCACTGCTGTGGACATGCGCATCCAAGTCTTCGTGGGTCACACAGCTGCTTTTGTGTTGCCCTTGTCCACCAGCCTGTGACTATAATTCTTGGGCTATATACCAACCCTGTTCAGCATGCTGACCTGACACCAGCTTGCTTCCCAAAGTGCCATTTCCATCCGTACCACCAGTTATTGGGGCCTCACTTACCACACACCCTCCATGGTACTTAGTGCTAGTCTTTATTTTAATTAATTCATTAATTAACTAAGAATTTGATTTACTTATTGAGCAAAGCATTCTACACTGCTAGTCAGGGTATAATGGCTCAGATTCTCATACAAAGGGTTGAGTGGAGCTGGATAAAAGACAGACAAGTAGCTGGGAAGCCTGTGGTGCCACCCTCCCCATGTTCCACTGATTGCATCAGCAATTGATGGTGGCACTCCTGCCCACAGCTCCAGAGAGTTTCTGCTCCCCGCCCTGCACCCCCCTCATTCCAGCGCTGTGTACCCCTTCCCTTCTATAAGAGGGTCTGCATCTGCCTGGCTGCAGGGAAGGCCTACGAGATCACCTACGTGAGACTGAGGTTCCACACCAGTCGGCCCGAGAGCTTTGCCATCTACAAGCGCACGCGCACCAGTGGGCCCTGGGAGCCCTACCAGTACTACAGTGCCTCCTGCCAGAAAACCTATGGCCGTCCTGAGGGTCACTCTCTGTGGCCGGGTGAGGATGAGAGGGTGGCCTTCTGCACCTCTGAGTTCAGCGACATCTCCCCCTTGAACGGGGGCAACATTGCCTTCTCCACCCTGGAGGGCCGTCCCAGTGCCTACAACTTTGAGGAGAGCCCTGTGCTGCAGGTCAGTGGGCAACAGGGCCTGGGGAATCATGGGGAGGAGGTGGGCAGGCCTAGGATGGGAGACAGCAGGCCAGCCAGAAGAGCTAGGACCTGAGAAGCCCTTGGGACCTCCTGGCTGTCAGACCTTAAACCCTAGAATCCTTTTCTGGGTGCCTGGTTCTCACTTTCACTTTTTTATTTTTTATTTTGTTTTGTCTTGTTTTTCGAGGCAGGGTTTCTCTATGTAGGCATGATTGTTTTGAACTCACTCTGTAGACCAGGCTGGCCTTGAACTCAGAGATTTGCCTGCCTCTGCCTCCTGAATGCTAGGATTAAAGGTGTGAGTCATCACTGCCCCCTGCTATTTATTTATATGTTTATTTATTTATATTTTAATGGAAGAGAGCCAGTGCGGCAACTTATTCTTGGGATCTCAGCACCTGATAGGCTGGAGCAGGAAGATCATGAGTGGCAGGCCCACCTGCAGCCCGCCTGTTTTTCCCCAACCGTGTGAGGCTGCCTAAGGGATAATGTGTTCTACTTGATGGCATAGTCACGGGGCTTCCACTGGTGATTCATTTTGTGTCCCTGCCCAGGCCTTGGCTCCCTGGTCCTCAGAGCCCTCAGCATCTCCCAGGGGTCTTTCTGAGAACACAGAGCCCCAGGCTTCAGTGTGGCTTGGAGATTGCATGCTTGCTCAGCATGCACAGGGCCCTGAATTTGACACTAGCACCATAAAGGAGAAGAAACACACGGGTCCAGATCTGCACAGCTCAGTGGGGAGAGCATTTGCCTAGCATGATAGAAGCCCTGGGGTCCCTCCCCAGCTGCGTATAATCTGGGTATGGTGGTGTACACCTGTATAATCCTAGCTCTTGGGAAGTGGAGTTCTGGCCATCTTGGGCTACATGTAAGGCCAGTCTGGGATGAATGTAACCCCAACAGAAGAAGAATAAAAGGGAGGGGCAGGAAGAAGGAGAAAGGAGGGAGGGGAGGGAAAGGTGGACTTCAGCCTCACCCCGACCTCACAGCCAGACCTGCCTTCAACAGACCCCTGAAAGCACAGTGACCTTTGCAAATCCCAGCCGCAGGTGACTTCGAGAGTGACAGGGACCCGCAGCCTCAATGCTGTACAGACGTCTCAGGACTGAGTCCTGCTGGGGTGAGGAGCAACTGTGCCAGGAGCTCATTTTCCATCCTGACGGCCTGATTGCTAAGCCAGGGGCTCCTGGGCTGAATTAAAATGTTGATTAATATTCAGCCGGAGCCGCCTCTGATTATAACAGCAGGCGGATGGAAATGTCACTCTCCACGTGCATCCCCCACTTCCTCACCACGCACTTCCACGGGGAAGCTGCTCATCCAGCCCATGATCAGCAAGTATTTGTCAAGAGTCTGCTATGTGCCAGGCAGAGCCCAGGGGCTCTGACTTGTGGGGCTCATGTTCTGGGGTGTCAGTTCTCTGCATATGAGGAATTACTGGGAGAAGGTAGGAAGCCTGCATACAAGGGTCTCAGATGGGCTGCCTCAGCCGCTGTCCACACGCGCACACACACACTCACACAAGCATGCATGCACACACATACACACGCATGCACACAAGCACGCACACACACACACACACACGTATACCACTTCTGTGCAGATGCCAGGTCCCACACCACGTGGTTGACATTGCTACCCTCCTCTTTACACCCTCAGGGAGTCTATAACCTGCTGCATTTTACAGATGGGGACAGAGGCACCAAGGCATTGGGGCTTCTTACCAGAGCAGTACAGCCCCAAGACTGACCCAGGCTTCCTGATTCCTGGCCTCCCCTCAGGATTTGTCTCAGCCGGGCCTGTCCCTGTGCCCAGGACCACCTCCACTTCCTGGGGACCAGGGAGCAGGATTTCCCAGTGGAGCAGGCCAGAAGCACTTGCTGATGGTGTCCCTGTCCCCTTCCCCAGGAGTGGGTCACCAGCACTGAGCTCCTGATCTCTCTGGACCGGCTCAACACATTTGGAGATGACATCTTCAAGGATCCCAGGGTGCTCCAGTCTTACTACTACGCTGTGTCTGACTTCTCTGTGGGCGGCAGGTAAGGCTGCAAGCGGGCACAGAACCTGGGGGAGGCCAAGGGACTAGGCCCCATCCTTCTGAGAGCCACAGAGTTGGTAAGGTGCCTGGTGTGACCCAGATGAGAAGGGGTGAGCAGCACCCAGCCCCCTGCCTGCATTGGAGGCTTTGCTGCCAGCTCCATTCTGCCTCCACAGACCACCCCAACAGGTCCCCACATCACCTAGCCCTCACTGGGAAATGAGAAGAGACAGTAAGTTTCTACCCCAAGCCTGTGGTGTGGAGGACATGAATCCAGTGGCTCTCAATAAATACATCAGTGTATACCAGAAAAAAAGCCCAGGGTGGCCTCAGTGTCAGCTCTGCAGAACAAATGATGAGGGGACACTAGACAGTCCAGGGAGAAGCCTCCATGACTAGGAAAGCTGAGCTTGAGGAGGGAGAAGACTGTGAGGCTGGAGTGAGGGCAGTGCCATGGGCAGAGTTAATTCCCATCCCTCTGTCACTAGGGAATCATCGAAGGCCTCAGAATGTCAAAACACTCGACCCCCGGTTGTTCGTTGATTTCCCCCACTGTTGTGACAAAATACTTGACAAAGACAGCTCACCAGAGGGGAGACTGACTTTGGCCCACCAGAGCAGTTTGGGGTTCAGTCCATCATGATGGGATGACCCAGTAGCAGGAAGTGAAGCAGGGAGGCATGCTCAGTTGACTTCCTACTGTTATCCACTCTGGGACCCTAATCTGGGGATGGTGATGCTCACATTCAGCTGGGTCATTCCTGCTCAATTAGCCCTCATCTAGAAACTCTAGAGGCATGACCAGAAGGTGGCCTAGGTCCTGCCAAGTTGACGATATGAGCCACTGCACCTTGGTATAGCAGTATGGGAAAGGGTGAGAAGATGAAGGGTGGAGACAGGGTGCTGGGACCATTAGGCATGGCCAGGGCCAGGAGGCTGGGATGACAGCTAATTAAGACGAGAAAGTAGCTCCAAGTGTAAGTGAGAGGCTGTGGATGTGAGGAACGGTGAGGATGTCCCCCAGATGCTGGGCTACCATGGTTCAGGGGTGCTTGGGTGATGTTAAAAACGGGGAAGTCAGGGAAGAGCCTGTGCCCAATGGTGGGCGCTTTGAGATGCCTGCTTTGTGGAAGACCAGGTGTGAAGGAACCTGAGTGGACTCTGGTGAGGAACTTCAGATGAATTCTCTGACGTGTGAGTTGGGTCAAACCTCCCAGCAAGACTCCAAAGACAGTGGCCATGACCTCCATCTGCTATGCCTGTTGTCAGGGCCTGCAAGCCAGAACACATCTGGATCCCAGCTGTGGGACCCAGACCACCCTTGGCTCCACAGCTCTCTGTGAAGGCTGCCTTTAGGAAGGAACAGCACCTTTCCCTGGATCAGAAGGATTCATGGAGGAGTGGGGAGCTTGCTGCTCCCTCTCAGGGATGAAGATGTCACTTGCAGTTCCCATGACCTCCATATTCTAAAACTGATTGGTGTTAGACTCAAACCTCCTGGTCACAGTGGGATGTTGCTGCACACCCTGTGAGCAAACAGTACCATACTCCTGTGTCCCCAAATTAGAGATGGCACAGGGGACCCTGGAAGTGACCAGTCATCCATCACTGCCCTCTGAGGACAGAGGGAGGGTGGGACTTGTTTTTGGGGAACCAGGATGGGCTCTGGCTTATAGCTTTGCCCCTTGGGTCTTCCACTGTTGTGTCCTGAACCTGTTTCACCATCTGGGAAGCTGGGGTATAGAGTCCTTCCTACCTCCAAAGACTCGAGCAAAGTCTGGAACTGTTTGCTCTGTCTGGGACCATCTCAGTGCAAGCCAGGAGCAGGCCATGGTGGGCTCTGAGCCACCAAGGATATCGGTCACAGAAGGTCACTCTCCACCCAGTTCTCCACATTGCCCACCCCCAAAAGCGCTTCTTGATTCTTGCTGAATTCACCCATCTCTTGACCTTGTGGGTGCCATGAGAACATATACCCAGGACTGCCTACCACGGCTCAGACTCTGGGGACTTCTTGAGAGCTGACCCCTGCACAGGGCACCTCTTTCTTGCCCTTTTAGACACAACTGCAGAATTACCTGTCATAACCTTAGTCCCTAAGAACTGACCCTGTGACTACTTGTCCACCCCCACCAGGGGACTGAATTGGCTTCTCCCTGGGTCCCAAGACCCCTGAGCTGGGACTCACTCAGGCAGACACCTTCTGTAACAGCCACTTACTAGTTAGCAGCCACGGATGGACAGCCTTCCAGGCCTCAGTTTCCCAGTCTGCTCAAAGGGGAGAGCAGGAGGTTGGTGACAACAGGTGTGCTCATTGGTTAGTAGTTTGTCAACACAACACAGACTGGAGTCATTTGGGAAAAGGGAACCTCAACTGAGAAACAGCTCCCTCAGACTGTCCTGTAGAGAAGTCTCTGAGACATTTCCTTGATTTGATTGATGTGGGGGATCCAGCTACTCTGAGTGGCACCACCTCTGAGCAGGTGGTCCTGTGCTGTATGAGAAAGCAGGCTGGGCAAGTCATGGGGAGCAAGTCCGTAAGCAGCCCTCCTTCATGGCCTTCCTTCAGTTCCTGCCCCTAGGTTCCTGCCCTGGCTTCCCTTCACGATGGGCTGTGATGGGGATGTGTAAGGTGAAATAAACCCTCTCCTCCCCAAGCTGCTTTTGGTCGTGGTGTTTATCACAGCAGCAGGAAGCAAACTGGGCAGCAGAGTTCATTCCACGGAGCATTTGGGAACCCCAGTGCTCTCTTTATCATAATCCCCAAGTATGTAGTCAGGGCTCAGGGATCCCCACACTTGTGTAGCAATCAAGGGGCGCTTGACAGTGACACCCTCACTTCTCCCTGTGGCAATTGTCTCCAGGTCCTCCCTCCTGGTGCTTTCCTCAGGTGCAAATGCAATGGTCATGCCAGTGAGTGCGGCCCCAACGAGGCTGGTCAGCTGGCATGCCACTGCCAGCACAACACCACGGGTGTGGACTGCGAGCGTTGTCTGCCCTTCTTCCAGGACCGTCCATGGGCCCGTGGCACTGCAGAAGACGCCAATGAGTGTCTACGTGAGTGTCCCTCGGGCACAGGCTAGTGATGCTGGCTGGGAAACAATCCCCCAAAACTTCATAGTGGGGGCCTGCTCCTGGGTGGGCCTGGCAGGCAGTGTGGAGTCCTCAGCTCTGAAGGAGAGTTAAGGGAGGCTGAGGGGAGCACCAATCCTCCCTCCCTCACAAGACAAGTCCACCCAGGGAGGCGCCTGTGGTCGGAGGGCAGGAAGGTCCCCAAACCAGACTTAACCCTTTGTTTTAACTGTTCCAACCCTGGCAGCTAATGAAATCCAGTCCCACCACCCCCACCCACAGGGCTCTGACCCGCCTACCCCAGCCTTTCCCACAGTCCCCCACAGTCCCCAGAAGTCCTTTGATGTTCCAGCTGTGTGTGCTGTGGCTCTGCCTGCCTAACCTCAAAGAGACACTGGTGAAGGGAGAAGGGGCCTGGAACCTTCTATAGGGACGGTGGGAAGGGAGGAGCCTTCCCAGGGGGTGTACTTCTGCATCCCACTTTCCCTTGTTCGGCCTCGTCTCTCCTCACAGTCCTCTGTTCTGCCTCAGGCTTCATTGTGCAGTGCCTGGAGCCAGACACAGAAGTCCACATATAGCCCCATGGCTGACCTCCTGGGCCTGGGCCACTGCCTGGAGACCATGGGAAGAAATCAGCTTTGTCCTCGGGACAGACAGCTTTGTCCTATCTGCAGTAGCTGCCCCAGGGGGCAAATATAGTCCTAAGTTCCTCTTGGCTTGCTGGCCTGCCTCCCTGAGGGAAGCTGTGCTGGCTCTCTGCTTGGGCCAAGCCCGTGCCTGTTTCTATGGTGGGGGTGTTACATGCCAGACGGAGCCCCTGCCATGTCTAATTTCTGTTCTCATAGTCACCAGTCTGGATTTTCATGCCTGACCCTTCACCTCTGACTCCTAGCCCAGGCAACCTCTAAGCCCCAAATTCTTTTTCTCTCACATCTCCTGAATCCATTCCTCCTGTCTCTGGGCATGTCACTCTTCTCATCGCTGTCTCTAGCCTCCAGCCTCCTCCACCTACAGAGAATGGCCTTCAAAGAGTGCCCTCCCCCCTCATTAAACCCCACCCCCTTCCTGAATATCTGGGCTCCCAGCCTCCTGGTACCTCTGTTTCCTGGCCGCCTCGCCACATGCCAGTCATCTCACAGTATGCCCATCCGCTGCCCATCATATGTCCTGCTGTCCACAACCAGCCTCTTGGCACACACACATACCGAGCAGACAATGCTTCTCTGGTCCAGATGTTCTCCTCCTGGCCAGCATGGGCTTCCTGCTCCATCATCTCCCCTATCCCAACACATTTCTGACTCCCTCCAGGAAAACATCATTTTGGAATATTTATTATAGGGACCACCTAATTCTTACAGAGCATCCTGTTTGGGAATATCAGATACCTGGGCTCAGTGGACTTGGTCACACTGAGCCTGCAGGCCATCCTGGACTCTGGCCCTTGGTGTTAGCCACCTCCCGTTGCTTTGACAAAATGCCTGACACAATAGGATAAGAATGGAAAGGCTTGTTTAGGCTACAGACTGAAGGTGCTATCCCCTCATTATGGTGGCAGGGTTGTGAGACATTGGTCACATCGCTTGTGCAGCCAGATAGCAGAGACAGGTCAATGTTGGTGATCAGCTTGCTTCCAAGCTCCTTTTTCTGTCTAGGACCCCAGCTCAGGAGATGGTACCACCCATATTTAAGTTGGGTCTTGCCGTCTCAGCCTAATGTAGAAACCACTGAGAGGTTTGTGTCCTCTGTGATTCTTGGTCTTGTCAGGTTGACAAGATTAACCAAGCACACCCAACTGAGATGCCTGCTCCAGAGAGCAGAGCCCCTCCCCCCTGCAGAGCCTGTCACTCATGCACATGAACCTCCATCTCTCACAGCCTGCAACTGTAGTGGGCACTCCGAGGAATGCACATTTGACAGGGAGCTCTTCCGGAGCACTGGCCACGGTGGGCACTGCCATCACTGCCGTGACCACACAGCCGGGCCACACTGTGAGCACTGTGAGAGGAACTATTACAGATGGGCCCAGAGGACACCATGCCAACCCTGTGACTGCCACCCAGCAGGTAAGTGGCCCCAGCATCCCCTTTTCCCATCTCCCATCATCCTCCTGCCTCCACTGCCCTGTGTCCCTCCTCCCCAGGCTCCCTGAGTCTCCAGTGCGACGACTCGGGCACCTGCACCTGCAAGCCCACAGTGACAGGTTGGAAGTGTGACCGTTGCCGGCCCGGGTTCCACTCCCTCAACGAGGGCGGCTGCAGGTTAGGATGTGGGGATGGGTGGCCTGTGTTGAGTGTTTGTGCTAAGTCAGACACAGAAGGAAAGAATGCTAGCTGTCCCCACTCTATGCCTTCACCTCACATCTTCTCATCCGTAGCTACCAGATCCCAGACTTACGAGAACTAGAGCTGAAGGCACGGGAAGAACTAACCTGCCCANTGGGGGTGGGGGTGGGATGGGGCGGGGCATGACCTGGGAGACCCAGTGCCTGGAGAGGGACAGAGTCCCAGGTTGAACCTGAGAGTGAGGCCTGGTGAGTGAGGGACACAGAGACACTCCAAGCGGGGGAGTACAGCCGAGGCGGAGGCAAGCTTCAGGTGAGGCTTAGGTCTGGAAGAAGAGGGCCTGGTGCAGTGGGGGCCTTGCGGGGCTGAGGGCTGTTGTCAGCAGGGAGCCAAGGCAAGTGGCTGTGCCAGAGGATACCAGAGGCTTCGGCAGGAGTAGGGCTGGCTCAGAAGGGGGGAGGAAACAGGCAGTTTCCAGAGTCCAAGTCTGTGGTGACAGAGACTGAGGAGGAGGGAAGGATGGAGGCTGGTCCTTGTGGCAGAGGGCCAGCTGGAAGCTGGGCAGGGAGCCAGGCATTATATACATATTTAGGGTTTGTGGTGCCTGGCCATAAGGAGGGAGACCAGCGAGGGACCAGCAATCTGCCACAGGCTGGAACTTAGGAGAGGGGCCAGACGCTCACGGTGGAACCCACAGTGAGCAATACTGCAGACTCAGAAGGACTTTGTGGGTGTAGTCTTACAGAGCATAGGCTGGCCTCGAAACCGCTACAGCCAGCAATGGCCTCCTGTCGGAGTTAGAAATGGACAGCTTTATGTGGTGCTAGGGAGTGAACTCAGGGCTTCGTGCATTCTAGACAAGTGCTCTATTGTCCCCTAGAAGCACTTTTAAATGGACTTGCCAGGGCTGAGGGGATGGCTCAGTTGGTAAGGTGCTGCTGCGCATGTATGAGGATGTGAGTTCAATCCCTAGCCCCCAGGTAAACCACAAAAGCCAGGTGTAACAGTGCACATCTGTAAGCCCAGTGCCAAAGGCTAGAAGGCCAGCAAAGGCAAGCAGATTGCAGGAGGTGGCCAGCCAACCAGTCTTGCCAAACTGGTGAGCCCCAGGTTCAGTGAGAGACCCTGTATCAAAAAAATAAGGTGGAACACAAGAAGCCTAACTTCAACCTACGACCTCCATACACATACACACACACTTCCATGCACACATGTACACACACAGGAAAGAAAAAAACAAAATAAATGAACTTGGCTCTAGTGAATAACGAACACTGTCCCCATACATTTGAAAGACAGCAGAAGTGCGTTGGGTAGACATGGTGCACAGAAATGTCCATTGAGGCCAGGACCAGGTCTCAGTGGTGGAGTAAGTGCCTGCCCAGCATGCAGAAGGCTCTGGATTCCATCCCCAAAACAACAAAAAACAAAAATTCTGGAACTGACTGACCCTGGCTGCTTCCCAGGTCTTGGTCTTGGGACCTTTATATTATTTATATTATTTATATTAGTCCCCTCCCCTAGAGCATTTCCTTTTTCTAGCCCCTCCTCCTTGGCCTGTGTCACCCACCGCTAGCCACTCTCCAGTCCTCAGCTAAGGTGCCCACTGCTCCCCACCCTACTCCCTCCCACTCTGCAAGGCTGGACCAGATGCACCTCCCTAGTCCATCTCCTTCACAGCATATAGTGCAGGCAGGGGCCGCCTGTTGGTGTGTTCTCACTGGATCCTGGGGTCTGTGAGAATGGGAACCTTGTCTTAGCAGACGATATGTGGGTCCTGGGGTCCGTGAGAACGGGAACCTTGTCTTAGCAGACGATGTGTGGGTGGGTGGTTGAGTGAGTAAACGGATGGGTGGGTGAATGGAGGTGAGGAGACGATGAGCAGAAGGATGGTTGGATGATGGAGGTGGGTGGACAGATGCAGGAGAGAATGATGGGTGGGAAGCTAAGGGATTGAAGATGAATAAACAGGCGGATGGCTAGATGCACCAATGGAGGGGCAAGTGGGTAGATGTAAGCATGGGTGATGGGTGGATGGACAGATGGACCAGTGGAGGGGTGAATAGATAGGTGGGCAGTGGGCAGGTGGTAAGTGATAACAAGGATGGACAGATGGATGGATGGATGGATGGATGGATGGATGGACGGACAGGTAGGTGGATGGACAGATGGACCAGTGGAGGGGTAAATAGATAGGTGGACAGTGGGCAGGTGGTAAGTGATACCAAGGATGGACAGATGGATGGATGGATGGATGGATGGATGGATGGATGGATGGGTAGGTGGATGGA
>LOJH01001698.1:27514-47148 GCA_001685095.1 Ellobius talpinus
TGGATGGATGGATGGATGGATGGATGGGTAGGTGGATGGATGGGTGGATGGATGGACGTACAGACGGGTGGATGGGCGGGTGGGCAGGCGGGAGGACAGATAGACGGGTAGATGGATGGGTGGATGGATATATGGGTGGATGGATGGGTGGATGGATGGACAGATGGATGGACAGATGGGTGGATGGATGGGTGGACAGGTGGGTGGATGTACCAGTGGGAGGGGTGGGTAGTGGGCAGGGTATCATTGCATGGGTAAACGAGGCACTTCCTGGTAAAGAAGGAAGGATGACACCAAGCACAGTCTCTTGGACAGGCCTATCCCTGTTTCCTCCGGAGCAGGGAAGGGCATGGAGAGTTCTGAGGACGGACAGTCCACTATGGAGTTGCTCAATAGACTGTGTGTTCTCTGCTTCTTTGGCAGACCCTGTACCTGCAATGTTGCTGGAAGCTTGGGCACCTGTGACCCCAACCGTGGGAGCTGCCCCTGCAAAGAGAATGTCGAAGGCAGCCTGTGTGACAGGTGGGGTGCAATCTACAAAGAGCTACCAGAAGTGATTGCGGGGTCACTAGGGAGGCACCCAAGCTGTGCAGTAAGGGGAAAGGCAGGGCAGGGTCCTCAGGGACTTGGACAAGCCTGTCACCCCAGGTTCTTTCTGAAACCCCAAGGGTCTTCTACCCAGGAAGATAGCCAAAGGCTCCATGGGCACTGCCAAAACTCTGATCCAATGCCACTGAAGGTTTCTTAACTGAGGAAATACATCATTGCTTCACGATCAGAATCCTGGAAACAAACTCTAAACAGATAGGAAAAGCATGCCTAATCCAGACAGCAAATACCTGGTGTCATATTTCAGCTCTTTTGCCTCACATCCATGGTAGATGTCACTAATGGAGAGCTGTGACAGTTCTCCCATCTCACACCAGTGGCAGACATCACTAATGGAGAGCAGTCACAGTCCTCCCATCTCACACCAGTGGCAGACATTATTACTGGAACGCAACAATCTTAACCTTAGATCCTTCTCAGTGCCTTGCTCCGAAAAGCCCCTACCAACTGAGCCTTAGCAAGAGTCATCCTGAAGTCTCAAAGCAGGAACTATTTGAATAACAAAATTAATAAAGATGTGATTGCATTATAAGCCTAAGAATGGGGCTGATATCTTTAATGCCAGTACATGATTGACTAAATAAACAGATGACAGTGGGCAAATCTTCCTTCAGAATTGTAGATGATGGAGAGGGTGGAGTGGGAAATCAGGCTAGAAGTGGCAGGTCCCAGCGACTGCCCTGCCAACAGCAGCAATGAATGCTGGCGTTAATGGGAACAGGCACTTGCATAGCCTTGAGATTCAGCTCTGGAAATAGTTACTAATTACAACGGTGGCTTCAAGCTGGTTGTAAGCAAGTTCTTTGATGTTTTCCCTCCTGGAAGGTTTTTTTTTTTAATTTTTTGTGGGGCTTTGTGTTTTGATTTTGAGACAGGTTCTCACTGTGCAGCCCAGGCTGGCCCCACACTATTAGAGATCTACCTGCCTCTGTCTGCCTCCTGGGTGCTGGGATTAATTATTGTGCTACTCTCCACCCTCAATTTTTTTCTTTTTTGAGACAGTGTCTCAGGAGGCCAGGCTAGTCTTGAAATTGCTACATAGCTGAAAATGACCTTGAACCCCTCCCTGGTCCTCCCTGCCTTCACCTCCCGAGTGCTGGGGTTACTGGTGTGTACCCCACTTCTAAAGACTAAACTGCAGCAACTGTTTAGATAAGAAACCTGGTGGGCACTCGGTAGCCGGGAGATGATGACCGAATCACGGCCACTGTCACTTGGGAGGCTGGGACAGGAGGACCGTCAAGAGCACAAGGCCAGAACAGAGTATAAAATAAGACCCTATTTCAAAACCCAAGGGGGCTGGAAGGACGGCTCCACAGTTAAGAGCACTTGCTGCCTTTCAGAGCACCTACATGGTGGCTCTCAGCCATTTGAAACTCCAGTTCCAGAGGATTCAACACCCTCTTCTGGGCTCCACAGGCAGCAAACATGCACACAGACACAGTACACAGATAAGCCTGCAAACGAGACACTCACAGGACAGTTTAATTAGAATTTCTTTTTCTTCCTTTCTTTCTTTTTTTTGGTTTTTCAAGACAGGTGTTTTTTTTTTCCTGTAGCTGCCTGTCCTGGAACTAGCTCTTGTAGACCAGGCTGGCCTCAGACTCACAGAGATCTGCCTGTCTCTGCCTCCTGAGTGCTGGGATTAAAGGTGTGTGCCACCACCACCTAGTTAAAATTTCTTTTAAGAAACAAACAACAACAACAAAACTCAAAGTCTGTTGGCACCTTTAGTGCCAGCCCTCAGGAGGCAGAGGCAAGGGGATCTCTGTGAGTTCAAAGCCAGCCTGGTCTACATAGCAGGTTATAGGCCAAGCAGGGCTGCATAGTGAGACCCTGTCTCAAGCAAACGAACAAACACCCCACAGAAACGAAAGTGTCAAGATCACAGGAGAGGAAGAGGAGATGTTAGCAAATCAGAGGCGACAAGGGCGTGGCTAAATGCGGTGTCAGGTCCTGGAGCAGGGGAGCGTTAGTGAGAAAGAAAAGAAACCCTGACACAGCCTGGAGTTCCTTAACGTCAGGTGATGCCGATCTCTTGGCTTCGAGGCTGTGTATCAGCAGCAGAGACACTGACCCAGCAGGCACGGGACTGTCTGTCCTGTCTTTGTAATTCTTGTGATTCTAAAAGGATAATAAAAATTGAAATGTTTTCTTAAATTTCCCCAGGATTCCGGACATCTAGTCTAGCTGGATTCCAGTCCTATCCCAATCTGGCTCAGAGATGTGACCCCACCTCTCTTACAGATGCCGTCCTGGAACGTTTAACCTGCAGCCCCACAACCCAGCAGGCTGCAGCAGCTGCTTCTGCTATGGCCACTCCAAGGTGTGTGCCCCTGCTGCCGGTTTCCAGGCACACCACATCCTCTCAGACTTCCACCATGGTGAGCAGGGCACAGAAGCTGCCTTGGGGCTGGGGGAGGGGTGTCCTCCCCTGGCTGGGGATCTCCCTTTGGATGGGGACCGCCCTTCCAGCAAGGATCCTTTGGAGAGATGCCCTAGGCCACAGAGCCTAGGCTGGTAGTGTGAAAGGGTGTCTTACAGGACCTGCCTGCTACCCCTCGGCTCCTTCCCCAACCTCCGCTTTTCCAGCCTCCAGGGCTCTATCCTCAGGGTGGTACTGGAAGACGGGGTGTGTCTGCAGGCACCCTGAGTCCTGTGGACAGCCTCCATTCACTCCCAGGAAAGTTAGTCTCCCTTAGCATATCTGAGTTCCATCTTAGAGTCTTGGCCTCCATATATTAAGCACCTGCTGTATGCCAGGCCCTACTGAGCTCCACATTCCAGAGAACCTCAGCATTGCTGTAGGCAGGTGTTCTCAATCCCATTTTACAGACTAGATCCGGGCCTGCCTGGGATTGGTTCTGGCAGCCATGGTTGTGTGTTTGTACCAAGGGGGATGGAACTCGAAGCCCTGCAATCCATCAGAACTGGTGTGTCCAGCCATTCTCCTTGGACCATTCCCCGACTCCTGAGAGTAGTCTGGGGACTGGTCCTTGGACCTCCAGAAACAGGGGCAGTGCGCCCTCTGCTGGACACCACGCAGAAAGCAGGACAGCTCGTGGCAGTGGCTAGCCAGAATCTAGCATAGTGCATAGTCTCTATAGTCTCATAGGGCTTATCTTCGGAACCCTAAGATAGCATGAGAGGACTTGGGATGTGGTTGAGTTGGCGGAGTTCTTGCTGAGCTTGTGCAAAGTTCTTTCAGGATGTGGAACCTCTGTCCTACCTCGGGCCCAGCCTAGTCTTCAGAGAATGTCTTCCCGCCATGGTTCCTCTCTGAGATGGAGTCTCATCTAACCCAGACTAGCTTCAAACTCCCTCCCACTTTAGAGCCCTGCAGGACTTGTCACTGGAGACAAGCCTTTGGGGTCTTGCGGTTGGGGCAAATAGTCTGTCTTTGATGTTTAGGAGCTGACGGCTGGCAGGCCAGAAGCATGGGGTCATCAGAGCATCCTCTGCAATGGAACCGGAACGGGATCCTCCTTCAAGGAGAGGAGGGACTCTCAGCACCAGGTAGGTAGCAGCCCCTACTGATCTCACCACCCAGGTTCCTGCCAGCTGCTAATCATACAGCACCTTAGAGTGGATGAGATCTAAAAGACAGGTTAACTTCAGCTCGGTTCCTGTACGTCTTGTGGTAGCCTTCCTGTAGACAGAATCCTGAGGCGGCACACGGCACCTTGTTCCTGTTCCTATGAAGTCCCCTACCCAGATTCAACCATGGGGACCCCACCCCAGCCACTTCGCCTCATCCTAGCTGTCTCCCTGAGACCACTATCCGGACAGTGTGGTGGCCCAACTAAATTTCACTTCTAAACAGCTCACGAGAGGAGTTCAATTTCAGCGCGTGTTTAGGGGTACCTGCCACAACAGGGGCTGCCAAGTGACCGTGGTCTCCGTGGCTGAGAACACACACATTAATTCTCTCGGTGTCACAGGCTGTGTTCCTTCAGGCCGCCCCAGAGCAGAGACCATGTCTCCCTTGCAGCACTCACACCCTCCCGCCCCTTCAGAGCAGCAGCTTACCTTCACAGCTGACCGCCCTCCAGGGGATAATCCTACAGACCTCCCCTATGCCATGGAGTAACACCCCCAACTCCATTTACAGCCTTAATCCTTTTTGCCTGACCAAATCCCCTTTGTGCAGATCCATCTCTCATGGTTTAGGGTTGGGGACACCTTTGGGTACTATGATTCTTCAATCAGATCACAGCATATGTGAGCTCACCAAAATACCGTGTGTGTGTACATGTGTGTGCGTGTGATGCATGTGAGTGGGCACAGTTGTGTGTACGGATGTAACTGCATGAGGAGGCCAGAAGTTGATGTCAGGCACCATCCTCCACCCCTCTTCCACCTTGTCCACTGAGGCAGGTGTCTCAATCAAGCCCAGAGCTTGCTGATATGACTAGTCTCAGGCCAGCCAGCTTTGCTCTGGAGATCTCCTATCTCCACTCTCTAAGTCTGGAATTACAGTGGGCCACCATGCTCATGCGTCATTTACATGGGTTCTGGAAATCCAAACTCTGGTCCTCTCACTTTTGTGTCTGCTCTGTCTCCAAGTGCTGACCTCAGATTTTTCCACCCACCACGGCACACACTGTTTGGATTGTTGCGGTCGATACAGATGCTAGAATCAAGTATGTGGCACTATCAAAGCCTTTCCTTCTTGCCTTTAGAGAAGTTCCTGGGAGACCAGAGACTCAGCTATGGACAGCCAGTCATACTGACCCTCCAAGTACTGCCTGGGGGCTCCCCACCCGCTGTGCACCTGAGACTGGAGGGGGCAGGCTTGGCTCTGGCTCTGAGGCCCTCCAGTTCACCCAGGCCTCAGGACTCCAGGCAGCCAGGACAGGTTCAGCTCTGGTTCCTGTAAGTGCCTCCCTGTCCTGAGAGATGGGAGTAGGATGGGTAGGCAGGGTGATCTCTGAGGGCTAGGCACGGTGGAGGCTTCTGAGGATCCCAGGCTCTTGGCACCAACTGTCCCTACATCAGGCTGTTCCACTGACTTCCTGCCCCTTCTAGCCTGCAGGAGACCTCTGAGGAGGCAGACATCCCTCTGCCTGCCTTCCACTTCCAGCGGCTGCTTGCCAATCTGACTGCCCTGGGCATCTGGACCAGGGGCCAAGGCCTGGACCATTCTGGTCAGTATGATGGCAATTCACCCGTAAGAACTCGGGTCCTGACCCTGCATTGCTTGTGGAGGTTCTCACAGCATGGACTCAGATTGAGAAATCAGGACACTTACACAGGCAGAAGTGTTTGACGATAGAGGCAGGAGCTGGACTGTGTGGAACCGGGATGCCTGGGGGAGGATTACTCTAAGGAACAGGTATATGGTCCCTGACAGAATCCAGTGCCACCCAATCCCGCCATAGCATCTTTTTGTGGGCACTGTCCCCCCGGTGGGAAATAATGGCATTGCATCTCGGCCACACCATAGGCTAATATGGAGACTAAGCTCACCCAACTGCTTTTAAGACAGAGTCTCACTGGTCTTGAACTCTTCTTCTTCCTACCTCTGACTCCCAAGTGCTGGGATTGAAGGAGTCTCACTATGGAGCCCTGTCTGGTCTGGAGCTTGTTATGTAGATCAGGCTAGCTTTGAAACTAAAAGAGGATTACATTTACCACCATGCCCGACAATATTTATTTACTTATATATATGCATATTTAGGGGCACACATTCATGTGTGTGCCACACGCGTGAGGGGCAGAGGACAGTTTGTGGGATCCTGAGAATTGAACATGTGTCCTCAGGTTTAGTTTAACCTGCTGAGCCATCTTGCTGGCCCCAAGCATGCACATCTTGCAGTCTGGTCTCTCTCTGCCCCACCCACCTGGATTAATCAAGATCTTGCAGTGCGAACCTTGCGCATTCTGGCACTGAACTGGCCCACTCGCCATCATCTGGTGCTGGGTCTAAACTCATCTGCTCCCGTTGCTCTTGATTCTTTTGCCTGTTGTTTTTAAAGCTACACTTAAAACCTGGCATAGTGGCCATGCCTGCAATCCCAGCACTTTAGAGGGTCAGGCAAGAGGATAGCAATCTGAAGACGGCTGTATAGCAAGACCGTGTCTCAAAAAAACAAACGAAAATAACAGCTGACTCACAGGCTGCTTTTGTATGCGTGGGCCTGTTTCACAGGTGCCAGGGAGACATGCATGGAGGTCTCCCCTTCTCTTCCCATTCTACAGGAGCAGTGGCCCTGTGTGAAGTCCAGCTCACCTCGGCCAGTGCCCAGCAAGGGCTTGCCCCACCAGCCTCTTGGGTGGAGACTTGCTCGTGTCCCCAGGGATACACAGGCCAGTTCTGTGAATTCTGTGCCCTGGGATACAAAAGAGAGATACCTCGTGGGGGTCCCTACACCAGCTGCATCCCCTGCACCTGCAACCAGCATGGCACCTGTGATCCCAGTACAGGTGAGTCCAGGAATCCGATCCCAAGGCCCCCTCAGCTGTATGTCCAGCACAGTGTGATGAGGCCTGGCCGTCACACGTGGCTCTTAGGGACATAGGCTCTGGTCTGTCCTTGCCTTGCTACCTGGGTTTCTCCTGAGCAGAACACGTGTGCCAGAGACTTCGACCATCTGCGGAGGCCTGCCGTCAGCCTCCCTGCAGGTGGTTGTCTACAGCACGTGGGCAGGCCTGGGAGGGGCTCCTCGGGGCCTTACTACTTGACAGGTGCTATGAGGAAAGGCAGAGGGATTATCAGCAAAGATAATGATGAAGGAAGATGTTCAGAGGGTCATGCAGGTGACAGCAACTCATGGGTGTCAACCCCAAGCCACAAGCCTACCATCCTCCTTGTCATGGCTGTGGCCTTGGGAAAGTCACTCCCTGGGCACCCCATCTGTACAGTTCAGATGGTAATAGTGTGCACACAGCCCAAGCCATGCAGACAAGGCCATGTGAAGGTCAGTGAGTCAGGAATTGTCCAGACTTCAAAAGACAGCCCTGCTTTGCCCCAAAGCTCAGGGGTAGTTGACCAGGTGAGCTGAGGAGTCTTTTCCTGGGAGAGGCAGATATGGGAAGCCATTCCTTTCCTCCCTGGGGTAGGTACTACATCTTTGAAGACATCAGAGTGGTACGTTCTCCATTACTGTCCCATTCTCCAAGACAGGGACCTCATGACCACCGGTAGGGGGCAGAAACACACCTCCCACCAGACTGGGGTGAGAGTTTCATTCAATAGAGCTATTTCCTACACCTGGAGAGGAGCAGAAGCCTCACCGGGGGTCACGTGACCAGGGGCTGTTAGGGGACAGACACAGGCTTCTCCACCTGTGTATCACAGGCCTTTCACCCTGTTGTCTCCACGGAACAGATGGGATCTTTGTCACTCTTGATACACAGAGCATCATCTACCCATCCTGCACCTGGCAGACATCACCAGTCGAGCCTAAATGAGGCCTCATAATCCTTTCCCACTTACTGCTCCCTGCAGCTGCTATTAAGGAAACAGAATCTTCTCATGAGATAGAACTGGAACTAATTTTTCACCCCCACTGAGCCCTTGACTCTGCCGCAACTTTCCATTCCATATAAGCAAGCCTTCATTTGTAAAAAATAGGTGGAGCAGCTGGTCAGAGAAACAAGCCTGAGGGTGTAGGACTGAGGCAGGAGCCCTCCCCTGAGCTGCTTATCCAGGGAATGAAGGTCCCTTTCTTTTCCTTCCAAACCTGGCCAGACACTGCTGGTTGCCTCCTATAGGAGGCAGTCTTGCCTTTCTTTCTGTCCCTGTGGCCAGTTGTCCTTTCTAAGCATCCCAGGCACTGAGCAGACACTAGGGGCTGCTGGACTGGAGAAGTGGGGAGGGGTCTGTGATGTCCCATCCAGGAATCAGCAGGCAGAACTGAGTTGCCATACTGACAATTGGTGTACACTCATGGTCACTACACAGAGTGAGCCCAGTGAGGCTGGAAGCCTGGGCCAGGGCCTCCTTAGGTGGATCCTTCAGGATAAAGAGGACACAAGAGCAGAGATGATGTCCCTTCCACTGCTCTGAGATACAAACAAGTAATGGAACAGTATCCAAGCTTCCTTCCTGGCTCTGGTACTCCATCCTTGACTCCTACAGACATGTTGTGTGGCCTTTCCATCCTCTAAGACAGGGATTTGAGGTGCAGGGTGGCCACATGGCCAATAGGTGGCAGAGCTGCACCTCCTGCTCACCAACGGATGGGTTAGATGGTTTTCCCAGATGATGCAGGCATGGTGGACATGGCAGTCTGGTTCACCTGGACCCTTCATCCCCAGATCCTGCTGCCTCCGGTTCTTACTAGTCTACCAGGATGTGCCTCGTGGCTCCTCCACCAGGATACTCACTGTTGTCTAGGCCAGTGACTCTCAACGTGTGGGTCACAACCCCTTTGGCAAACCTCTATCTCAAAAAAATATTTACATTACGATTCATAACAGTAGCAAAATTACAGTTATGAAGTAGCAGCAAAAATAATCTATGGCTGGGGTCACCACAACATGAGCAACTGTATTAAAGGGCTGTAGTGTTAGGAAGGCTGAGAGCCACTGCTCTAGGGAGTTCTGGGTCAAGGTGATGGACAGGTATTTGTCTTGCTCTGTAGGGATCTGCCTGTGTGGCCACCATACCGAGGGTCCTTCCTGTGAGCGCTGCATGCCAGGTTTCTACAGCAACGCCTTCTCAGGCCGTGCTAATGACTGCCAGCCCTGTCCGTGCCCTGGCGGATCAGCCTGCACAGCCATCCCAGAGAGTGAGGAGGTGGTGTGCACACACTGCCCCCCTGGCCAGAGAGGTGAGTGACCTGTGCTCTATTCCCCAGGGAGATCAAACTCGATGCTCCAATCCTGCCCCAGCTCTAGCTAAGCAGTCTGGGTTTGGGTGTAATGGGGGAGAAAGAGCCTGACCTTAGGTGACCACTGGGAACAGTGCAGACCTACCTGGGCCTTGGCCATACAAAACTGACCCTTAAAAGACCCTTATATGGGCCTTAGAGCTCGACTCATGGCTTAGGATGAAGCCAGGGGACCCGGGATCCTCACTGGGAAGATGGGAAACCTCAAGGCAAATCTCTCATGTGTCAAAGAAAGGCTTAGCTCGTAAAGTGCTTGCTGAACAAGCCGGGTGACCCTACTCAGACTCAGAACCCATGTAGAAAAAGGCCTAGAGCTGTGGCACATGTCTATACTCTCAGCACTGGGGAAGCAGAGGCAAATGATCTCTGTGAGTTTGAGGCCAGTCTGGTCCTCAGAGCGAGTTCCAGGATAGGCTCCAAAGCTACACAGAGAAATCCTGTCTCAAAAAAGAAAAAGAAAAGAAAAATTGATTGAGGATGAATCTCAACATCTACTTCAGTCTTCATGCACACACACATATGTATACACACACAAACATACAAGCACATGCACATACACACAGACAAATATACACACACATGCACACAGGCACATGTACACACACACGCAGGCACCTGTTCACACACACATACATGCAGACACGAGTATACACACACACACACGAATTTTCAGCGTTAGTTTTTAGGAATGTCTATGAAGTAACATAAGGGAAACAGAGCCTTCCCACACCTTCCCATGCTCCTGCACCCCCACTCCCTGCTGCAGAGCTGATGCTATCCCCAGAGGTGCATTTAACGGCATTTGAAATGTCTACATGCCCCACAAAGTCACCCACTTAAAGTGGACAATTAAATGGCTATTGGTATATTACATCATTAATTTTTATCATAATAAAATCTATATCATAAGACTGTCCTCCTTGGCCATCACTTTAAGCACGTGATTCATTGGCCTCAGGGGCCCTGGCATCGTATGCTGTCCCCTGTCACCGTGCAGTCCTGTGAGCTCTGCGCCCGCTGAACTGTTGTTTGATGGCCTCTGTCCCCCCACTCCTCCCCACTATTTGACTATGTCTCTGAAGTTGACTCTTTGGGGTCTTGTCTAAGCAGAAGTGTGTGTTGTCCTTCTGTGTCACTTAGCATCTGGCTTTGTGTGGGATTGGTGTCTGCGTGAGTGGCCTTGTGGAGTGTTCTGCTTGCTGATGCTTCTTCTGAAAGCAGCTTCCTGTCCTGCAGTCACCCCAAGGTTGGCTGGATGGACTCTCAGGGAACAAAGAGCCTGGTGTGGGGGGGAGAGTCCCACGGTTGGACTCTGTACCCCACGGGCATCACGCTTGCCCTGCATTTCTACCCATGAAACCCACGTTTGACCCCCGTGTGGCTCCCAGAGCCTTCAGAAGTGAATGAAGCTCTGACAGTGAGAGCAAGAGGCTCTCATGGTGGGCGGGACTCTCCTGAGAGGGCACATCAGGGAGCAGCTGCTGCCGCCAGAAGGAACCATCCTGGGAGGGCCTAGGGTGACTTACAGATCAGGGACTTCTGCCAGTCTCCAATTTCACATAACCTCCCGGGGCCTTCCTTGGGAGAGAGTAGCATGCAGCTTGTCTGGTCATCTGAACTGCGCCTGACCCACATCCTCGTGATGCTGCGGAAACTGCTGGTAAAGGGGGAAGGATAAAGGTGGACACATTGGTACCTGCTGCTGCTGAGCGCTTAGTGTCGAGTGCTTTGCACAGATAACTGTGTCGATGCCTCTCAGCAGGGCTTTGGGGCGTCTAGAGAGTTGTCCTCACTAGGCAAGGAGCACTGTGGCTTGCCCAGGGCCACACCACCAGGGGGTGGTGCTCTAGGACCTGGCTGAAGGCCAGCTTGAGTCATAGACCCTGCTTAACTTCCCAGAAAAATGACAGCTTTACTGCACCCTTGTGAGCCAGAGCTCCAAACCTGCCCCTTCCACACACAGGACGGCGCTGTGAGAGCTGTGAAGATGGCTATTTTGGGGATCCTCTGGGACTCTCTGAAGCCCCCCAGCCCTGCCGCCAGTGCCAGTGCAGCGAGAATGTGGATCTCAATGCTGTAGGCAACTGTGATCCTCGTTCCGGCCGCTGCTTTCGCTGCTTGTACAACACCACAGGCACCCACTGCGAGCGCTGTCAGGATGGTTTCTACGGGAACGCCTTGGCCACCAGGCCTGAGGACAAGTGTGCACGTGAGTACCCACTTCCCAGACCCGTGGGGGTAAGGCACTGTCCTCAGCCCTGATTCAGGACCCACACAGGATGCTGAGGGAGCTACTATGCTAGACTGGGCAGTCTTAGGCAGGGTTCTTACCTTCTCTGTTCTCTAGAAAACATCAGGGTTTGTTCTTCCCCAAGACCTCTTCAGTGCTGGCATCTCATAAGCTCTGATCCTACAGTGTCACCCCGTATTGGTCATTCAGCACCTTCTCGCATCCACCCTTAGCACATAAGGCTGATGCAGGGATGGGGAGGCCATACCTCATCTCATGTGCCCCCATCTCCCTGCCTGGGTTGCCCTCTGCCTCATGCGTGTCAGAGGGTCACAGCCTGCATTTGAATCAGGCTCCTGGAAGTCCTTCATCGGAGCAACTCGGCTTTCCCCATCCGTGTCCTCAGAGCCCTTTCACACGGCGACGGCCACACCTCACTGTGGCTGCGGGAGTCCCTCCAGGAAACCCCATTCTGGCATCGAGAAGGATGCCGCACTACGGTTCCCGGGTGGCTCAAGATGGGGCTGCCAGGCTCTGCCTGTGTTCGGCAACCACCTCGCTGGCCCCCTCTCCAGCCTGCAGGCTTGAGACGGACTTGGGGAAGGGCGGTCTACACTCCACTCTTCTGGGCTGGCTCACCAAGGACCTGGCAAATGGGCTAAGACCCAACCTTGTCCCTCAAGCCTTTTCCAGGAGGGTCTCAGGAACATGGCCTGTGTGACTGTCATCTCTGGGGCTCCCTTGGCTTCTTGGCTTCTGCCTGTACCCCTATAGTTTAAGCAAATGATTCCAACATCCTTTTTTGAAACCTAGCCTGCAGCTGTGACCTGAGGGGCTCAGTCAGTGAGAAGAAAACCTGCAACCCAGTGACCGGCCAGTGTGCCTGCCTGCCTCATGTTACCGGGAGGGACTGCAGCCACTGTAGCCCTGGCTTCTACGATCTCAAGTCTGGGAGGGGCTGCCAGAGGTAGGGGTGAGATTGCGAGTGCCCTGGGATGGGTTGCCAGAGGTAGGGGTGAGGCTGCGAGAACCCTGGGAGGGGCTGCCAGAGGCAGGGGTGAGGCTATGAGTGCCCTGGGAGGGGCTGTCAGGGGATAGGGATGAGGCTGTGAGTGCCCTGGGAGGGGCTGTCAGGGGTAGGGGTGAGGCTGTGAGTGCCCTGGGAGGGGTTCTCAGAGGTGGGGTGGGACTGTGAGTTCCCTAGGTATTTTGGCTGGGGGAAGAGGGCACCATGGAGCCTCAAGGAAGGGCCTGGTCTGGAATGTGTTGTCCCAGGCCCTTTTCCACATCCACGGTGCCCTCCCCAAAGCTCAGTCCCTGGGTATCATATTCCTGGCTCTGCCAGCCCTGGAGGCAGATCAAGAACAGCCCAAGGGCTAGGCAGGTGGGCAGGTGGCTGGTTTGGTCTGATGCTCTGTCTCAGTGACACTGATCACTGGGTGGCCTTTTGACCACAACTCCTGAGACAATGTGTCAGCCTCAAAGGAAGACTCTGGGGAGGCTGAAGAAGTGGTGACTATCCTTGTGTGGCTCCTTGGCACCCTTAGTGTGGATTTCACAGTGACTTTCCAGACCCATGCCAGTGGCTTTTTTTTTTCCAGTGTCCTATGTGACTTGTGCTCCCCTGGACACAGGCAACCATCAGAGGCTGTGTTAAGGGGTGGCAGCATCAACCTTCATACTTGCTTCTTGTTGCAGCTGTAAATGCCACCCGCTCGGCTCCTTGGAAAACAAGTGTCACCCCAAGACTGGCCAGTGCCCCTGCCGACCCGGTGTCACAGGCCAATCCTGTGACAGATGCCAGCTGGGTTTCTTTGGCTTCTCCATCAAGGGCTGCCGAGGTGAGCAAGCCGCATCCCGCTGGGCCGTGGGAGGGAGGGACTGAGGTCTCCTGCTGGAGATGACCACAAGAAGCAGGGATGGTGGGGGAGATGATGGGTAGCCACTGGCTGGTTGTCTGAGCCTGGCCTTAAGAACATGGAGCATAGGAGTGCAAAGAAGTCGGTGTTGTAGATCACGTCTGTGACCACCAAACTCTTGTGTGTCATCAGACACAATGTCACACATGAGCCACTGTTTCCTCACTGTACAGCTAGTACTTTGGCAGTTCTGGGGCTCTGGGAACATTGCAATAAGTAAGCCTTAAGGCTAGGTTGCCGGCTCTGGCCTTCTAACCTTCTAATCAGTCTGTGGCATGGAGACCTGGAGTCTGCATTTGAGGACACACAGGGGTTGTGGGAATTTCCAGGTGGGGTTTGAGGATTCGGGGTCGGAGGTGGGAGATGAGTCTGGGTGCCTCATTGTGTCCCCATAGCTGGCTTCTGTCCCCCAGACTGTAGGTGTTCCCCGCTGGGTGCTGCTTCACCTCAGTGCCACGAGAACAGCACGTGTGTGTGCAGGCCCGGCTTCGTGGGCTACAAGTGTGACCGCTGCCAGGACAATTTCTTCCTCATGGATGGTGACACAGGATGCCAGGAGTGTCCCACCTGCTATACTCTGGTGAAGGAGGAGGTAAATTGCTATGCCTAGACTCCCCCACCTCCAGGGAGCACCAACTCCATGCTGTGGACCAGAAGCTGCCTGCTCATTCACAGACCTCGAGCTTTTTGTTCCCACTGGCCACCTTCTCCTGAGTTCTCCCAGCCTCCTCGTTTCAATTCCCCTGACCTTCACCTGGTCCTCCTGTCCTGGATGAGCCAGAGGTGGCTCCTGTCACCTCCCTTTCTAGCCTCCCAGTGCCAAGGTCTCATACTTGTATAGCTCAGAAGGGGTACAATGACAGGGCACCCCAGGAGCAATACAGACAGCATTTCAGGCAGGGAAGTGGGTGGAACTGAAGTCAAGAGTTGGAGCCTGAGAAACCCCAGGCAGAGGGCATCGTTATACGCTTTCATGTTCTACTCCAGAATAGCTAGTTCCAGCCTTCCAACCTCCTGGGCCCAGTGGGGCTCTGAAAGCATGCGGTGCTGCGGGAGAAAGCAGCATGTCCTGAGCTCTAGCTACGAGCGCAGAGAGCAAGAAGGCCAGGTCCGTAAGCAAAGCCATTTCCAGTTCTGCAGGACAGCATGTATTTTGTGCCGCTGGGTAAATCAAGCTACCATGTGGCTTCCTGCTGCCTGGAACAGTTTTTCTTCCAGGCAAGGTCACAATCCATTTGTCATTGAGAAAGGCATAGAGGCTGGGCGGTGGTGGCGCACGCCTTTAAACCCAGCACTCAGGAGGCAAGAGGCAGGCAGATCTCTGTGAGTTCAATGCCAGCCTGCTTTACAAAGTGAGTTTCAGGAGAGCTGTTATACAGAGAAATCCTGCCTCGAAAAATGAAATCCCAAACCAAAACAACCAAAAATACAAAACAAACAAACAAACAAAATATAGCAAAGAGGGTGGTATCTAAACAGGAACAACTTCCAAGGTTGACCTCTGACCTCCAACACATGCACCTCCCCAGGCAAACATATATGCATATGTGCACATACAAGCACATATACACTCAGGCACTTACACACCAACCTTCACGAGGCTCCTTTTCTTGCCTTCTGTCCCTCCCTCAGTAGCACAGGGGTATGGCTGTCAAGGTGGCAGCAGGTGCTAGGCTGAGAAGGGAAGTAGTTGGTGAAGCTGGGCAGACAAGACAGGCCCTAGGGGCTAGCGAGTCCTTAGCTCTGAGACGCAGGCAGGATTGGAAGGGGAGAAACCATGGAAAGGGTGGACTAGACAGAAGCCAGGGACAACTCCCAGCACCTAGAAATCCCAGCCTTATTCAGTTTTTCTTCCCATTTTTCCTGGCAGGCAGCCAAGCTGAAGGCCAGGCTGATGCTGATGGAGGGGTGGCTGCAGGGGTCTGACTGTGGCAGCCCCTGGGGACCACTAGACGTTCTTCAGGGAGAAGCGCCTCGGGGGGATGTCTACCAAAGTCACCACCTACTTCAAGGTACAGGGGAACGGGAGAATGGGAGGTGAGGGTGCTGGTGGAGCCCAGGCTGGCTGGAAGCTTCTGGAGTTCTTAGGATAGGCATGACACCCCATAGGCATATCCTCCCCGTCCCTGGCACGTCTGGGACGATATTGACATAGGTCTCAGTACCCTGCTTCATGGGTCTTGGTTCCCTGCCCCCTGCCCTGCACTGTTTGTAAACTCCAGGCAAACCCGGGCTAGGTTCATTCATTTTAAACATTTAACCACACCCTCGCCTGGGGCGCTGTTCCAGGTGCTGAACCGGTAGAGTCCTCTGGGGTTTTGGCTTTTGGCCTGTTTGCTCCACTGCTAATCATTGTCACAAAAAGGATTAGCAACTAAGAAAAGCAGATCTGTCATTAAACCAGGTGGAATGTTGCCTTGGGGCACAGGAAACTTCCAGAACGTTGAGACTGGGTTGGTCCCTTTCTACAGCTGTGTTTGCAAATAGCTGTGTTTCAGCCACTGGCTAAAGGTGCCTGTGCGCTGTCAAGTGAGGGAGCAGTCAATTGGCGCCCTGTGTACCCAGTGAAGAGTCTGAATTGAGTTGGGGGTCCACTGCCAGCCCAGATTCTGGAGCTACTCACTGTGGTTTCACAGGGTCTGCTTCCAAGTCTCTGTATGTGACTGATTGGCTAGCCTTCTCTGGGCCTCAGCCTTGGCAGCTGTCAAATGGGCAAGTTTCTCCTTTGGAGCACTTGGAGGCAGGGGCAGAGTGGCACTGGGGGTCCAGCTGTGCCCAGGCAGGTGGAGGTCTCAGATGAAAGCCTAGTGAGGGGACTTTCATGTAGAACCTCAATCAGCGATGATCACTGATTCACTGACTCCCCACAGAGGCCCGGGAAGCCTTCCTGGAGCAGCTGGTGGACCTGGAAGGTGCCATGAAGGCCACATGGAAGCAGTTGCAGGTGCTGAGAGGAAGTGTCCACTGTGACCAGCCTGGAGCTCAGAAGACCTGTGCCCAGCTGACGGAGCTGGAGGACACATTGCGGTCCTCAGAGGAGGGGGTCCTGCGTGCAGCCTCAGCTCTTCCGTTTCTGGTACCATGGTCTCCCCTGAACCCTGTTTCCATTTCCCCTGGAGCCTATGTAGGACTCTTTGCCCTAGTCGTGCCCTTAACCATTTGCCCATGGTGTGGTATATGCCTTAAAGGATGCTTGGTGTCACACTGGGTCTCATCTACTGACAGAGAAAGGCACTGTTTGCAAAAGTCAAATGAATTTGGACAGTAAATGCATAATGGCAGGCTGTGTCACTGGGCTTTATGTGCAGCCATGCTGATCACCGAGTGCTGGTGTCATGGTTAGCTTGTGCATTTTATGAAGTTATTGACACCATCCTATTCTACCCAGTCAGTTAGCCAGCTGTGACCCTTGACCTTCCAGGACAAGCCTCAGTTTCTTCCTCTGTTCTTTAAGGTGAGTCTTCAGGAAGGATCCAGCCCACCCGCCAATTGGAGCCATCTGGCATCAGAGGCCCACATCCTTGCCAGGAGGTAAGCCCTGAGGCTCCAGGATGTTGGGAACTGTACCCATACTGTTGACATGGGGGCCAGGCCTTCTTGGACAGGCTCCAGAGTCAGGGTTAGTCTCTAGGAGCTAGGGCCAGATGAGCCCAAGAGTCTCTCAGTGGGGAGTAAATATTACCAGTATGGGAAGGGAGGTGGAGGTGGAGATGGAGGTGCAGACATGATGGGGAAAAGCTTGCTCAATGGAATGCAACTCAGCATCTGGTGGCTTTTTAAAAAATCCACAAGTTTATTAAGATGCAATTCACATGGGCCTGGGAAGACCGAACTGGCCTTGAACTCAGAGATTTGCCTGCCTCCTAAGTGCTGGGATTAAAGGTGTTCACCTCCATGGAAGCACATTTTCCTCTTTTTTTAAAAAAAAATATTTATGGGGGCTGGAGAGATGGCTCAGCAGTTAAGAGCACTGACTGCTCTTCCAGAGGTCCTGAGTTCAATTCCCAGCAACCACATGGTGGCTCACAGCCATCTGTAATGAGATCTGATGCCCTCTTCTAGCCTGCAGGCATGCATGGAAGGAATGTTGTATACATAATAAATAAATCTTTAAAAAATATATTTATGTTTGGGGCCGGACTGATGGCTCAATGGTTAAGAGCATGTATTGCTCTTCTAGAGGACCTAAGTTCAGTTCCTAGCACTCACATTGGGTAACACACAACTTCCTATAACTCTTTCTGCCTCCAAGGGCACCTGCACTCACATGCACACAGACACACATGCACATAGACTCACATGCACACAGACACACATGGACACAGACTCACATGCACACAACACACATGCACACAGACACACATGCATACTTATAACTTAAGAATAGGCAAATAATAAATATTAAAAATAAACAGTAAGTCTACCCACGGGAGTTTGAAGTATAGGATTGTGTGGAGCTGGAGGCTCAGGCAGGTATGAACTGATGCATGTGGCTGCTGAGAACTGAACTCTGCACTGTGCACGAACAGAAAGTGCTCTTAACTGCTGAGCCCAGTTTTCCTCTTCAGTTTGAGGAACCAAAGTCACTTTGGAGACGAGGAGACAGATGCAGAGAATCAACTGACTCCCTCATACACACACAGCTTGGAAGCAATAGAGTCTGGATTCCATCCCAGGCCAGCTTGTCCGCTCCCTGCTGTGATGTCCATATGAGAGGCCGAATGGTGAAAGGCCTTGCCTACTCCTTGGGCTAGGACCACAGGTGTGACTGATCTATGACAGGAGCAGGAACACAGAGCATCCCTGTTGATGCCGCAGTGGCAAGTGAGCAGAAAGGAGTCTGTCCTGCAGGAATCTGGACACCACCTCTGCGTGTGCTCTTAGTGATTATCATGTCTATTCACACAGCCACCAGGACACGGCCACCAAGATTGAAGCCGCTGCACGGAGGGCCCTGCTCACCTCCAACACCAGTCATAAGCACCTGTGGTATCTGCTGAGAGGGAAGGAGGCCTTGGTGGCCCAGCGGGAACTGGAGGACAGGTAAGGCCTCCACAGCTGTGTGGAGAACCTTGGGCTTAGCTTCCAGGAGCCACAGAACCAGCCAGAGGTCATTGCCTCCAGAAGCAGCTCCTCTGAGCCTGAGCCCTTCAGGGTGTCTTGGGACAGCACTCTTGTAGGAATGAGGCTGTGACAGAAGGGGCAAACAAAAACTGAATGCCAAGGTAGCTAATCTCTGCCCCCACAACATTCCCTGAGGGTATCCCGTAAGCTGCAGGGTGGCATCCTGGCTCTCTTGCTGCTGCTCCCTGCCACCAGCTTCCTTCCCTGCCTCTGGAGGCCAGGCATCTGGGCATCTCTGTTCAGCCTTGAGCTAGGCAGCATGGCAGGGTGAAGTCACATGGTCCACCTCCAGAGCTTACTGCTATGGAGTGATCACTCAGCTCAAGGCCTCTACATTTATCAGTGGAGAGTAACACACAGTATTAATTATTCAAAGCGATTTAAATGTGGACAATTTATTCTGCTCACAGTTCTTCCTCCATGGCGAGGGAGACATTGTTCCTGGGCTTGGGGTTATAGCCTGTGCCCCTACAAGCCAAGTTCAGTCACCCATCCTTGATAAGCCAATTAAGAGGCCACATTAATAATGAAAAACAGAAAAAGGAGCTTTATCGATGTGGCTGCATTGGAAGGAGGGGCAAAGATATCCAGGGGAACTCGTTAGTGTCCCTTTGGGTCCTGAGGAGAGGTTAATGTCTAAGCAGTCCTGGTCAAGGTGTGGCCCTGTCCATTGGAGACTCATTATTCTTTTGGCTCCTTTTCCTATGATCTTCTGGGGGAAAAGATCTTTACCCTCAGGCTGATTCAGACTGTAGATTTTTCCCCTCTGCATGGTCCACAGTGTAGGCTTTCCCCTCAGTCTGGTTCAGATTGTAGGTTTTTCCCTCTGAATGTTTTAGGCTGTAGGCTTCCCCCTTTATATGATTCAGACTGTAGATTTTCCCCTCTGCATGGTTCACACTGTAGGCTTTACTC
>LOJH01001699.1:11001-42835 GCA_001685095.1 Ellobius talpinus
AGAGAGAGAGAGAGAGAGAGAGAGAGAGAGAGACTTGCAGATGGATTTGATGTGGGGTGAGGAGACAGTAAGGATGGCCCAAGGTTTTGGTAAACTGTAAGATGGTAGAGGATGTCATTGGTACCTCATGCAGAGTTGCAAAGGGGAGGATATGGGAGAGAGGAGGGGACTAAGCCTGCTGTGTGCACATCAGGGATGAGACACTTAGTCGTTCAGTTGGAGAAATCAGGTAACAGCTATGAGGTCAGAACACAGACCGAGATGAGAATTACCAGTAGGGGCAGTGGTGAAAGCAGGTCCAGGCTAGCAACAGGGATGGGATTGGAGTGGCCATGCAGGCACAGGGCCAGTTTGTCATTGTGTTAGGAAAGGACTTTCATCCTAAGAAGACACAATTCTCTTCTGATTGTGTCTGTTCTTTTGGTGACTCCTGTGGCTGCCAGCAAGGGGCACTGGAGGTCTAGAGATAACAGAAGGAAGAGTCATTTTAGTGTCTAAGGTAATGAACTAATGAGGGAGAGGTGGCTGATGCTGGGATATTTGGAGTGTCATTAAAGATTATGGTGCAGCTTTCAAAGTGAAGATTTTGTTTTATCCAGCTTGGAGTAGATAGATACTGGGTTGGACTGAAATTAAAAAAAAAGACAGCTGAATTTTGAGCAAACACGTGCCGTGGAGTAATAGAAGAGCAAAAGAAATGAAAGTGGGCACAAGGGAAGGATTAAACTGTTGGCCCTTGGAGTGGGGGGTGGGCATGCATATGCTATGGGACATGTGTGTATGGAGGGTGGGCATGCATATGCTGTGAGCTGTATTCCTGAGTTCCTGGAGGAGGTCCTATGTCTTTCTTAGTGGCCTGCCAGCTAGCCAGCCAGCGTGTTGGTGTTCTGAGATGGAATCACATGAGTTGGCTTGTTCTAGTTCTCCCTTCCAAAGCGGATGCTTTCACAAGGTCTAATCCAACAGCCAGGACAACAGTGTTTGCAAGGCAAGGGGTGAGCTTCATCTGTTCTCTAGCTGAGTCTTCTCATTTGCCTTTGTAGCTGTGGCCTTAGAAAGATTAGCAGAGCTGGAGAGTGAGTGAGGGTATCCAGTGATTGTCTAACCCATGGTTGGCATGTTCTCTGTGGTGGTAGTGTTTGAGCCCCCAGCAGTGGTTTGGAGGTTTGTAGAATGCGTTTCTTGCTGGGCCAAAAAGATGGCCACATGTGCAGCTGAAAGTTACTATGGCTCACTTACCTTTTTTAAAAATTAATTAATTAATTTATTTATTTTGAAACAGTGTTTCTCTGTATGGTCCTGGCTGTCCTGGAACTCTCTTTGCAGACCAGGCTGGTCTCGAATTCTGCCTGTCTCCCGAGTGCTGTAGGCAAAATACTCATACACATAAGAAAATAAAATGCTAACTTAAATATGTGCATTGAAGCATTAGGGTTAGCATTTTGAAATACTTGGTGACCTCAGAGACTTGAGGACACCAGAAAAAAGGCAGCCATCAATGGGAGTCTTTTCTAGAGAGGGTTTCTCTGTGTAGTCCTGGCTAACCTGGAACTTGCTTTATAGACAAGACTGGCCTGGAACTCAGAGATTTGCCTGCCTTTGCCTTCCAAGTGCTGGGATTAAAGGCATGAGCCACCATGCCTGGTGTCAATGGGAGTCATAACAGTCCTCTGCAGGATTTTAGTGGTGGCCTCGGCTGTTTGCATGAGAACAAATTAGTTGTTTGTTCTTTGTTGTGCATATCAAAATTATGTGTCAGTTATTACCCTAGAGAGAGGATTCTGATGTTGATTGTAGCCACTCTGTACCCCGCCTCTGGCCCCCAGCTGCTGAGATGATGTGCCCATGCAGGTGTCATTTTGTTTGAAAGTCTATGCTGGTGTTTGTGTTTCTGTCACAGGATAAGTTGAGCGTTCGTGGTTGTCAGACAGCACTTTTGTTTAATGCACTCAGTGATGGCTTTTGTGACCATAGTAGACTAGAAACCAGAAAGTGTCCTTTGGGACTGGCTCAGTGGTTAAGAACACAAACTGATCTCATTGAGGACCTGAGTTTAGTTTCCACACAGGGCAGCTCCAAGGGATCTGACGCCCTCTTCTGGCTTCCACAAGCACCAGCACTCATGTGTGTACATAGCCACACACAGACACCCACCCTCCACTTTATCTAAAGTGAGCAATAAAGGCATTGTTAGTTTTCCTTGGAGAAAGAGGTGGCTGTACTTTAGACAACGTTACCTAAGACCCCAGAGGCTGATAGAAGTGTCTGCGCTGCCTGTTGGCATTCACGTTGGCATTGCCCCTGTAGTTTCAGGGCATCTATCTGATGCTGTCACGCAGTGGCTGTCCACCAAGAAAGGGAACTCAGAGCCTCCAGGGTTGTCGCTGGGGTCTCGCTTGCTCTTTGTGTTATAAGCAAGTGTGGAGCTTGTGTGTCCCTAAAAGCAGGCAGGCTAGATGAAGGTAAATGGGAAACAGGTGTCAGTAAGGTAACTATGATCCACGTAGTATGAAAACATTGTGGTCACCATGCCTCCCTTTAATAAAAAGGGACTTCAACTGTATCAGTTTTTCTTAGTCATGCAGTAAATCTTATGTTTACAGAAATTAGTCTGAGCATTTTATAAAAGTCAGATAGCCAAGAACTATAATTTCCTCAACAGTGTTTGTCTTGCCCTCGTACAGATGGCATGAAATCAGGTGCGTGGAAAGTCAGGAAGCAATTCGAGCTGACGAGAAGGGCTGAGATTTATGCTTCGCAGATACTGCTGTGATGAATGTATTCGCTGCTTTTTTATTGCTTTTCTCAGATAATGTCAGTGCTGCCTGGAAAATACTGCAAGTTTAGACTGTTAATATCAACAGATGTTCTCTGATAAATGCTATAATTACTATCAAATAAAAAATCGTCATGAGATTCATGGACATAAAGTTCATTTCTGCACATTGCTTTCATTAGTGTAAGCATTTAGTGTAAGAAATTAGTGTACCTAGGTGTAGCTTTTAGGGTTTCTGAAGTACTTGATGAGGTTAGTGGGATAAAGTAGGCACGAGTGGATGGCTTTACATTTAACAGACAAGAAAATAATACTAAGAATTAGGGAATTCTGGCCAGGCTGTGGTGCTACAGGCCCTTAATCCCAGCACTCGGGAGGCAGAGACAGGTGGAACTCTGTGAGATCGAGGCCAGCCTGGTCTACAGAGCAAATTCCAGGACAGGCTCCAAAACTACAGAGAAACCCTGTCTTGAAAACCCAAAAATAAATAAATAAAAATTAGGGAATTTTAGAGTATTTGTCTTTAGCTGACATTGCTGAAACTGCTTAAATATGTTGGAAATGAGTTAGGGCCAATGAGCTGTTCAGTAACTGCAGACAGTAATGGAAGGTGACCTTTAATGCTGCCCAGCAGTATTTGGGTCTTGCTTTCCTCCGTGCTGCCTGTGCGTTTCTTCTGCAGTAGTGTTGGAACTTGACAGTGGGCTTAGACCCTGGGACTCTGGTCCATTAGAACTGGGACAGAAATGTGGATTCGTGTGTTTCAGAACACGGAGGTAGGATGCTGGCGAAGCAGCTGTGCAGCTGTGCCCTTTGCAGCCCCAGCACAGAGCTATGGCCGTGTTCTGGACAGTTGGGTTGTGACTGATGGCCATCTGGGTCTGCTAGTGTGGACAGGTAGGGGAGGTTCTTCTCTGGCTCTGACCATTCTGGGTTCTGTTCCTTTTGCTATGCCCTTTCACGTTTGTTTACTTTAAAATTTGTATGCATGTGAGTGTTTTGCCTACACATGCATGAATTTTCATGCCGTGTATGCCTGGTGCCTGCAGATCTCAGGAGAGGGCCTCAGATCGCCTGGAACTGAAGTTACAGATGGTTGTGAGCTGTGAGCCACTGTGTGAGTGCTGGGAACTGAACCTAGGTCCTCGTGCAAGAGCAGCCAGTGCTCTTAACCACTGAGTACCTTGCTAGCCCTGGCTGTAAACAGCACTGGTGTCCTCTCCTTGCCTCAAATTGCCTGTCAAATAGAATAGGACTGGCTAACTCATTCATGGAATCTTACAGGATGACTCTGAGCCAAATTGAGGTTATAGGATGGCTTGTCACACTGGGTCACGTCCCCGTAGGTGCCAGACTCCTATCTCTGGCTCTGGCAGCGATGTTTTCAGAGCTCCCTTCTTATTTCTGTGGTCATTTTCTAGCAGGGATCTTGTTTTCCAAGGGCGACCTGTTGGATGACTTTCCATAAGCCAGTTTCACCAGACCTTCCTGAGAAAGGGATACTCACCATATGACACAAACAAAGCCACACTCATCTGGGAGTAGCCCATGTTTCACTATTGAACAATAAAACGTCATTCACTTGAATCATTAAATCAAAACAGCAAATGCTACAATTGAGTATGTTTGCTTGGTGCTCCTGGCCAGCAGGGCAGGACTGTGGTCTTCTACCAAGTCAGTCATCAAACTGTCTTCATATGTCCTGTCTTCTACCATCACAGCCCTGGGTGTGGGGGTGCCCAGGTGCCTGAAACAGCACCTAGACAGGATCCACATAAGCTGGCTGGCTCAGTGAGTTCCACAAGGCTCTGTGTGCCAACCACTGGGGGACTAGCATCCTCTGGCCAGGATGAGGGAGGAAGGAGCTGTAACAGAAGTTTGTGGTTCATGGGTTCTGTCCACAAATGTGCCCAGGCTTGTTGGGGAGATGGTACATCCAAATTTTACAAAGTGGCAAATTTTTAAAAGTTGTCCTGGTGAATGAGGTCTAACATGTGGGATTCTGGTAAGTGAAGGAGACATGCTTCGGGTGTGCCTTCAGAAGGGGGCTTGGAGTCGGTCCTTCAGGGTCTGGACTGCGTGTGAGGGAGGGGACCGAAAAGATGAGTTGGCAGGTAACAGGGCAAGGGCAGCGGGGATGTGAGACCCTGAGAGCAGCTCAGTGAGCTGGGCTGCAGATGGCAGTGGGGCCTCATGGGACACTGTTTTCCGTTGCCTTGAGCTTAGGGTATCGGAGAACAGGCTCTTATCACCCATTCAGCTTGTTTTCTCCTCAGCAGCACCACCGCTTCTCAAACCACAGACTGGAATAACTGCCCATCCCCCTCAGGACTGTGCTTCTGGTGCAGGTGCCCCTGCCATCCCCGTTACAGCAGGAGCTTCTTGATTGCCTGTCTCCGTAGGCTCTCCACGTCCTTACTTGGCCTGAATACCATGATGTTGTGATCATGCAATGCCACGATGCTGTGAACATGCAATGCCACGATGCTATGAACATGCAACGCCATGATGTTGTGAACATGCTAATCTCTTGTCAGAAAACTCCAGCACCTTCCTGTGGTTTCTTCCCAGATGTATTTCATCTTCTCAGAGTTTTCCAAAGCTGCCCATGCTCTTGCTCTGATCCTACCTCTCATGATCTCTATGAGAAGCTTCTTACTTAGAGATGAGAATCACAATCTGTGAGGTCCTTGGGTTGTCCTCTCTGTCCAAGGTCATCTGACCCTTAGAGATCCCTGGCAGTTAATGACATGCTGGAGCTGGCTCCAGTTTTGTCCAGCTTCATCCTTGTTGCTTGTCCTCAAGCTGTTCTTCCTCCAATCCCTGACCCACCCATCTCTCTACATCTGTCCACATCCTCCCACTTCTAGAGCTTTCTTATGTACTCATAGTAAACTATCGCCAAGCCATTTATGTTAGACGTAACAGATGCTGGACTGCAGTGAACAAGACAGATCTTTTCCTCTCATTATGGAGCTTACAGTGTAGAGGGAATGGGACAGAACCAGAGAAGGATGAGTAAATATAAAATCCTAAATTGAGGTGAAGACCATGAAGGAAGGACAATCCTGATAGCTAATACGAAATAGACTTAAGGACTCCACTTGTGTTCCTTCCTGTAGTCTCCACAAAACTGTGAAGTAAATGTTCTTTTCCTTAATGTCTTGGATGGGGAAGCCAAGGTTTAGGCTGAGTGTCTTGGTGAAGGTCCTCCACCTGCCAAGGGAAAGGTGCTGAGAGGGAATGACAACCAGGGAAGTGTGTGTGGGGAGCGGTGAGGGGAGGGGAGTGAGGAAGTGAAGGAGAGACTCTCAGAGGCTGTCAAGTCTGGAGGCAGAGTCAGTGGGGGAGAATAGCAAGGAAACTGCTGGACTCATCCAGAGGAGAGGCCGCTGCTGGGCTGGACACAGCGCAGGACCGGACCAGGGCAGCTTGCACAGAAATTAGTGTGCACCCTTGTACAGGAAAGGCAAACATGGGTCCGGGGCGTAGCTCAACCTCCGTGCACTAGCAAAGAGGAAAAACATGGCTAGGCATGGTGGTGGAAGCCTGTAATCCCAGCATTTGGGGAGGGGGAGGCTGGAGGACTGGAGTTCAAGGTCATCCTTAGCTCCACTGAGAATTTGAGGCCAGCCCGAGTCACACAAGAGCTCATGCCCCAAAGCCAGGTAAATAAATACACGAAAAAAAACAAAAAGCAAAATAAGGAGTACACCCAAGCTTCTCTGACGAGGGAAGAGAGGAAGAGGAAAGAGGGTGCTGGGGTGCTAGAGTTTGCACTGGAGGAACCAGGTACTTGCAGATGTATTTTCCGAGTTGGGGAAAATACCGGATACAGCTGGGCACAGTGAACACTCTCTGGTTAGACACTGTTAGGTATGAGTTGCTGTAAGATGTCCAGGTCAGTTCTGTAAACATGGCTTTAGATCAAAACTCAGATGAGATCCGAGCCATAGATAACAGGAAGGTCACAGGTATGTGGGAAAAGCCAAGGGAAAAGGTGAAACTACCCAGGGAGAAGCTGCACTGTGAGAAGGAGAGAATGGGAGCTTGGGACTCCACCCACTCGCTGGCTGGATGGAAGAGGAGCTTGCTGGAGATCCAGGCCGACTTTAAATCATAGGCTCCAGAAGAAGGCAGTGATCCAAAAGAGGGGAGGAGGTGACCGGATGTGGTGGTGCATAGCTATAATCCTAGCAGTTGGGGGAATTGAGGCAAAAGGATTGCTGAGAATTAAAATGTTTTTTTCCTCATTTATTGATTTGTGTCTGTGTGGGCTTGGATATGCCACAGACGTGTAGAGGCAGAGGGTAACCTACTGGAGCTGGCTCTGTCCTTCCACTCTGTGGTGACTGAGTTCAGGTTCAACTGAGTGGCTGCAGATTTGAGGCCAGCTTGGGTTCTACTGTGAATTCAAGGCAAAGCCTTTGACAAAGCTGAGATCTGAGGGTGATCCCTGGAACCCGTGTGTGGGTGTGTGTGTGTGTGTGTGTGTGTGTGTGTGTGTGTGTTGCTGTGATGAACCACCGTGACCAAAGCCATATTTGGAAGGAAGAGTCTCTGACTTTGGCTCCAGAGGGAGAGTCCATTATGGCAGGGGAGGCACTGCAGCAGGGGCAGGAAGCGGAGAGTTCACAACTTGAACCACAAGTCAGCATAGTTTCTTCTGCAAGGCTGCCCCGCCCACACCTTCCCAAGCAGCACCACCGAGAGCCAAGGGTTCCATATTCTTGGAGGACACTTCTCATTCCACCACCATAGTTTATGAATGTGGCAATAAAGAGCTGTCGCCCCAAAGTTGTCCTCTGACCTCTGCTCCTGCACCGTGACACACACTTACTCACCAACCCTCACAAAATAATAATTAAGCAAACTACAAAATGAAAAAGAAGGGAGGGGTCGGTTCTCTTGAGACAAAGGATGCTGTTGGATTGAGCAGCTGGAGGTCACCGATGAGCACAGAGAGGATGGGCAGGGGTAGAGACAGCCTTGAACCAACGTGGAGCATGTATGCTTGTATAGCCCCTGCTATCCCAGACGCTCCTTGTCTGCTGTCTCTCTCTCCCTTCGGGATTCAGTCCTTGAACACTCTTACCTGTTTGTGTCCTTCTTTAGGCTCACTTTGATATTAGACATATGCATCTTAGTGCTTTGGTATTGACTGTGACGTCAGAGCTGAAAAGGTGGAGATGACCAGGACCTAGGCCAGCCCTCTGCTAGGGTGACAGTGGCTCAGGGCCAGGAGAGTGAGAGGACAGTTTAGGCCATGCAGAAGGTCACTGCAGCTACAACCCTGAGTCTCGGGTCAGCTCTGGCTACCCCAAGTTCAGAGACCTGGCTTGTGTGTATCTCCTACTGACTGACCCACCCCAGTGTGATCTGCGCGTGTTTGAACACACGAGGCCCCTTGGTTGTCCCTGGTGAGCCTAACCTTTTTCTTTTTGTCCTCTTGAAACTCTTTCTCACTAGGGACTTTCTCTTCCCCTTGTACACCTGCTCCTAGTGACATGGTTTCTGAGAGCAGTGGGTTCTCTGGCTGCTAAGTGGCTCTATGTGTCAGGGTGAGAGGTGGTCAGCGGTGCCATTAGGAACTCCCTGAACAGCATGGCCGCCTGGCTCTGTGTGTTGGGGTGAGAGGTGGTCAGTGGTGCCGTGAGGAACTCCCTGAACAGCATGGATGCCTGGCTCTGTGTGACGGGGTGAGAGTGGTCGATGGTGCCGTGAGGAACTCCCTGAACAGCATGGATGCCTGGCTCTGTGTGTGGGGGTGAGAGGTGGTCAGTGGTGCTGTGAGGAACTCCCTGAACAGCATGGCCGCCTGGCTCTGTGTGATGGGGTGAGAGTGGTCGATGGTGCCGTGAGGAACTCCCTGAACAGCATGAATGCCTTTGTTACAGGTGCAGTTTGGAGGCAGCCTCTTGCTGCATCTCTTCTCAACTGCCTTCAGCAATGAGAGACAGCTTTTCACTCACTCAGTATGTTGGCTTCACAACCTCAGCCACCCATAAGTACAGCCTCAGTTTATTGTGAATGTTAGCATTCAGTGTGCTCATGGTAGGTTCTTTCAAGACCCTACAAGCCCTGTGCTGACACAGGCCTGCTTCTCTGGTCTCCACTAGGCATTCATGCTGTTGCCACACAGCTCTCTGACTCTTAAGATTTGTTCTTTCCTTTTTCTGTGACCACTTGTTCAGCACTCCTGGTATATATATTCCATCCATCCACCTGTCTGTCCGTCTGTCCGTCCGTCCATCCTTCATAACTTGACTGGTGTGGTACTAGACAGAAGGCTCAGCAGTTAAGAGCATTTACTGCTTTTTCAGAAGACCTGGGTTTGGTTCTAGCTCCCACAGGGGGGCTCACAACTGTCTGTAACTCCATGGCCAGGGGATTGGATGTCCTCTTCTGGCCTCCTTAGGCTTCTGCACACACACGGTACACACAAACACACACACACACACAGAGGCACACATGTATACGTAAAATAAATTAATAACTTGGTTGGTGTTCTGTAGAAAAGATAATACATGGAATATCTGGGATGGTGATGTGTTCCTGTAATCCCAGCTACTTAGGAGGCTGCAGCAGGAGGGTCACAAGTTCGAGGCCAGCCTGAGCAACTTAGCAAAATCCTATCTCGGAATAAGGATTTGAAAGTGCTGTGGATGTCATTTGTGGCTCTGGGCTTACTCCATAAAAGAAAAAGAATATATGTGTTTCTATTTAGGAATTATTTTTAGGTTTTTATTTGATTTTTGAGGCAGGGATCTCATTATATTGCTCTGCCTGGTCATAAACTCCTGGGCTCAAACTGTCTTCCCATCTCAGCTTCCCTAGTGCTTAGGACTCCAGATGTATACTATTGGGCCTTGGTGCTAGTGACCCTTAATATTGCATTATTTAACCCAAATAAGCAGATCTGTTATTTATGAGGATAGTTTAAAGAGTCACAGGTGTGTGTGTGTGTGTGTGTGTGTGTGTATACACACATGTGCTTATGGAGTCAGGTCAGCTTCAGGTGTTATTCCTTAGGAAATCATCCATGTTGTCTTTTGAGACAGGGTCTCTCACTGGCCTGCCATTTCTTAGTTGGGCTGAGCTGGCCAGCATGTTCCAAGTATCTGCTTGTATCCACCTCCCTAGTTCTGAGATCACACGCTCACACCACCACACCTAGGTTTTTAAAATGTGGGATTTGGCTACGAAACTTGGTTCTCATGTTTTCAAGGCAGCACTTTATCCATGAAGATGGCCCTAGTCTGAGAGTCCCATGGCATTTTGTGTCCTAGTAAGTGTTTAAGGCCCACTTAGGATTAGTTAGTAGCTCACTGGGAGGTGGCTTGGAGCAGCCCAATAGTCACAAAGGCTGGTTGTTAGGCTCCCCTCCTTGCTAGTTGTGCTAAGTTAGAGGGCTTAAGGATTGGTTATGAGGAAGCAGAATAAGGCTTCAAAGCTCCAAGTGCAGATACTGTAGCCAAAGAGACAGCTTTCATTCTGAAATTTGAGGAACTATAGTATAACTCAGAAGTAGGTGACAGTTTTGTTTAGGAATATCTTAGAGTGGACAACTTTGCCAATAAAAATTGAGGATTTCTGATGTTGGCTGCATATTTTGAAGGAAAAGGTAGCCAGTTTTTCTATCAGTTGGCTTCTGGTAGGAATGTGACCTGAGGGTTGGTACCGGCTCCCTGTGCCATGCCCAGAAAGCATTAACTTACAATGCATGGTATCCATTATCCGTTCTAAGTCTTAGACATGTTTGAGCTCAGCTCTGTCTGGAGGGAAAGAGCAGTGAAGACGTTGCTTTATCTGAAGAAGTGGATGCCCGTGGAGAAAACATGCGCACTGTGTATCGAGAAACTCAAATAGGCTTTTTTAGTGGGGAGGGGAGGGGGACATCAGGGTCTTGTATTATCTGCTCTCCTGGGCACTCATAGTGTAGTCCACCGAGGACGACCTTGAACTCCTGCACCAGGATGACCTTGAACTCCTGCACCACTGGCTGGCCACCACTCTGGCTGCCTAAGCTACTGACCACGTGGCTGTGGGTACAGAGGTATAGAAGAGAGACCATCATTGTGTTTTGAATGTCTTCTTTTTTCCTGTCATGATGGAGTTTTAGTTGTAATTCATGAAAACAAGCAAATAAAATAAGTCAATGCTTATTAGGAAATATGTAAAGGTTTCAAATTAGTAATAATGTCATAGGCTCAATGAGAATGAGTGGGAAGACCTGATGAGGAAGCATTTATGCGGGATATTATGTTAGTCAGTGTTTTGAATGTCTTCAACTGTGCTCTGTGGTGTAAGTTTGCAACTTTGTGTTCCTTCCACCTTTCTATTTGTTTAGAACTGTGAGCTTTACACAGAAATGTTTAACCTTTGTGGGTTGTTCATGCCCCACAGAGAACAGCGAGGACTTACAGGAGCAAAGCCATCGTTGGCATATTGGGATGCTATGCTTAGCTAGTCCATAAGTATATTTTTTCTTGATTGCATAATGCATCTTATAATTTGGAAAACAAAAAGAGTCAAACAAAAATATTCCTTCTGCCCACTTTAAAACCATGCATGTATATGTGCTTTTGGGGCCATGCGTGTGCTTCTGGGGGCCATGTGGGTATGTGCTTCTGAGGGCACGTGTAGAAACTTTTTAGTTGTTTCATTTGCCTTGTGTGTAGTGAGTGTTTTCTGTATTTTCCCAGGCCTTTTGTCGTGTTTTGTTTGAGGCAGGGTCACTGTATGGCCTCACAGAACTAGCCTTGAGCTCAGTTTTCAGCCTCTCAAGTGATGGGGTTACAGGACCGAGTCACCACCCCAGCATTACTGCATCAATTTTTAACTTTTTATATGTATTAAATGTTTTGGCTGCATGTATGTGTATGTACACCATGTGTCTGCCTAGTGCCCAAAGAAGCCATTAGAGGGCGTTGTCTCCTCCGAAACTAGAGTTATAGACGATAAGTTGCCATGTGAGTGCTGGGAACTGAACCCAGGTCTTCTGAAAGGGCAGCAAGGGCTCCTACATGCTGAGGATTTTCAGTGGTGGGATATATAGCATCTCACGACACTGAAGGGTCACAGTCAGCTTAGCCAGGACTTTCACGTCGTAACCATCCTCATGGTGGAGACTTTGTGACTCACGGTAATATGCCGTCAGCTCAGCACAGAGACATGGGGAAGTCAGACTGCGTCACCCTTGCTAATGGTGCTTAGGATCATGGTGCCCATTGCACTGAGATGAGGTCAAGTCAGCTGGTGGCACGTGCCTATAATCCCTGTACTCAAGAGGCTGAGGCAGGATTGTGAGTTCAAGGCCAGTGTGGGCTACACAGAAAGACCCTACCTTTAAAAAAAGAGTAAATAGAAATCATCACCTAGACAGGATTGATCTGTTGAAGCTAAAAAATTCACATCCTTCAAGTTACTTGAGAAGCCCATAAGGGACCTGCTATGCTGAAGGGCTCTGTAGCTACCGGTCCCTCAGTTTAGCGCAAGGGTCCATGGAATATTTTCATAGAAAGCTTTCTCTTTCTGAGATTTTATTTCTCCAGATAAAGAGTGATTGTTTAATCCGGGAAGAGTTATTTCGTGGGAAATTAAATATTTGTAAATTCTCTGTCACATTTCCACACTTTTCAGTTCTCTGGCAAAAGATGACTTTGGAGTGCTTGGGAAGGAGTTCTTAAAAGCAGACAGTCCTGTATTTTCTACTTAGCTGTGTTTTTAGTTTGGAGTCGAGTAAGTGGAGTAACCTGGGTCTTTCCCATTGTGTTAGTCTGGGTGATGTCATGTGTTCTTAAACTCAGAATGGTGATTCTTTGTAGAAATTTCTAAGAAATAATTTTGCTAGTTAAGATGGTTTCTTTGGGTGTGATGATGACGTCAGCGACCTTTGCAAAGGGCATCAGAACCACTGCCTGGGCACTGGCAACCGGCTGCAGAGAAGGGCCCGTAGACATGGTAATTGGGACATCTTGCTTTGTTCTGCTCAGTGGGGTCTAATCATGTTGCGTGCTTGGGAATCATGAAAGAATTTTCTTTTCAAGTCTCAGTACATTTTTTCTGACACTGATCAAAGGTTGAAAAACTAGAATTATATGTAGTCCTCAGAGCTGTCTTACATTCTGAATCTTTTGGCTATTTTGTTGAAATATATCTGTGCCTCCTAAGTATTGAAAGCCTAATATCCTTTAACCCAAACTACAGAGGTAGAATGGGTTTTATGTGAAATATTTAGCTGAGGACCACATCTTCAGCTCTTTATGTGCCACAGTGGTCTTGTTTCCCCTTCCATTGTCTGATAGTGAGGTCATTTTCAGTCCTCTGAGAAATTCTATTCCCAGCCAGATGCGGCTCATATATTAAAAGTAGCACCTGTGGCTAATATCAGAGCGGCTTACCATAAATTTACATGGTAACTAGGATTATATCTGTCAGGACTGGTAAAAAGCATCTAGATTTAATTTGATTTCCAGTATCGTAGAAGCTATGCAACGTTTTGCTTCATAACTATATTTTAAAAGTTAAAAATCAGTTCATTGTTAAGTTTTATGGCACCCCCAGTGCCCATTAAGTTGATTTGCTCAATGGAGGTTAGGGTAAAGCAACCTGGCTACATTAAGATCGGAAACCAACCCATTTGTGACAAATTTAGCCCTTTCGTGTGAATCTTCTCCATGTCTCTGTACTGATTGGATTCAGGTGTAGCTTATGTCAGTAGCATTTAACCTCAAAAGCATGGGCAGTGTGATTGGGTTGTTGTAAATTATGAAGCGTTCTGCATTGGCTTATTTAAATGTAACCGGATCACTCCACTGCATCTGCCTACACCAGTGGTACGGTTTCAAAGACATCTCAGAAAACTAGAGTGTCTGCCCTCACCCTGTTCCTTCCTAAACCGCTCTATTTCCCATTCTCCTTTGAATCATCTCCCACGTGTCCTGGTTTATGTATCTGTGGTTATAAAATTATTTGGTGGTGCTATTGTATCAGGCTGTTCCTCTTTCCAGCATTTATGAATACAATAACGACTCACCGTAAATAAAAATAATTTACAAGTTACAGAAAATCCGTTCCTTCAAATTATAATTGAATGATGAATTTCTTTATTTTCTTCCCATTTCCAGTTATTCTCAAACATGAAATCGGTAACATGTTTGTGTCTGCAAAGATTAGTTCATGGTACCAGCTGAATTAAACATTGAAGTCAACCTTTGAATGTCTTATAGTTTAAAATATGTGAGGAAAGCATAAACCAATTAAGAAATAAGCAGAAGTCTGTTTCTTGATTAGGGGTTGCAATTGCCTTGGCAATAATCTTGCTTTTTGAACAAGACAGCATTAATGTTAGCGTTGGCACTGATGTTAGGGCAGCATGTTGCCCATTAGTACAGCCATGACCCTGGTTGCACATGCTTGCTTTGGGTGCAATAAGCACGGAGGGACTTCCTGCCTGGTTGATCTTTTTAAAAGTGTTTGTCTGCATGTATGTCTGTGCACAATGTGTGTGTGCCTAATGTCTGAGGAGGCCAGAAGAGGACAGTGGATTCCCTGGGGCTGGAATTATAGCTGCCATATGGGTGCTGAGAATCAAACGGGGATCTTCTGTAAAATGAGTCTCTGCTCTTAACCACTGAACCATCTCTCCAGCCCATTATTTTATTTATTTTTGAGACAGGAGTTTTCTATGTATTAGCAGTTTATGAGGGAATGGGGTGAGGGCAGACATCCTAGTTTTCTGAGATGTCTTTGAAACCACACCACTGGTGTAGGCAGATGCAGTGGAGTGGCCCTGCATTCCTGGCTGGCTTGGGACCTTCTGTGTGTCTCCCAAGTGCTGCGATTACAGGTGTGCACCACCACCGCTGCCTGTCTGTTGATCCATTCTAAATTCCACCTTTCTTCCCTTTCTTCTTCTCTCCAGGAGACAGTGTCTCATTATAGATGCTAGCTGGCCTCAAACGCACTATGTATCAGAGGTTGGCCTGGAACCCACGATCATCCTGCCTCAGCCTTCTAAACATGTGCAGCCACACCCAGCTCAGAAAATAAGCTTTCTAGGGGGAAGGGTTTCTTTTCTAACATTTATTTTATTATTTTAAAAATATTTATGTATATGTGTCTATGTGAATGTATGCCACTGTGTGCAGGCACCCTTGGAGGCCAGAAGAGAGCACTGAGGAATCCCCTGGAGCTGGAGTTATGGATGGGTGAGGCACTATATCTGGATCCTGTAACTGAATTCAGGTCCTCGTGCATCCCAGATTTTAGGGTTTTTTGGGGGGTTTGTTTTTTGTGCTGGTCCTTGAACTCAGGGCCTTGCTTATGAAACGCAGGTGCTCGACCATTGAGCTACATCCCTAATCCCTAGTCCCTAGAAGGAAATTCTCTTAGAATTTTTGAGCCTTAGTTTCACCAAAGAAGTGAAACAGCATTCAAAACTTACTATGCTGAGGGTTGGCAAGATGGCCTAATGTAAAGGTGCTTGCTGCCAAACCTGAGAACCTGAGTTTAATTTCTGGTACCCATAAGATAGAAGAAGAGAAGCAGCTCTCACCACTTGTCCCGTGACCTTCACGTGAGTCATGTCTTAGGTGTACACGCGCATGCACACACACATGATTGCAGGCACACACACGTGCATACATACACGCACACACACTCACTAAATGTAATAACAGTTAAATTCCTATGCTGAATCATTCCAGAAGAAACGAGCAATAAGGTAGGATGGTAATTCAGTGTGTTAGCAGATAGACATAGTCACTTACCAGAAAACATCATCAGTGGCCAACTGGAACCTTGGAAGACATTTTAGGGTGTTGTGGCATCTCTGTCCCTAGGATAAGGTGATTTCCTTGGATAGTGTAGGCTGTTGTTTCCATGCGGGCATTGATGGGAAAAGTGGGTAAACATGAGACAGGCTCGTCTTTTCTTTTGGCCTGTTTTCCCTCCAGCCTCCTTTCTCTTCGTGTGTTCTTCATGGCTGGCCTGACTGCCCACTCTCACTGCACTGTGAGATTCTTGAGGGTCAGCCTCTGAGCCCCAGGGATAGGAGCCTGGAGATGCCTGAGAGACGCCAAAGCAGTGTGTGGTATCCGTGGGCTTCGCAGGCGTGCAGGAGCAGGTGGGTGTGGGGTAGAGTCTGGGCATTTTCAAATGCAAGTTCTCACCGTTCACACTGAAAGCAGAAGCATAAGAAACCCGTGGCTCGACTTGCTGGCCAGCTTCCATTTTCTCCTTAGTTGTTTCTCTATTGCAATTGGAAGCAAATATGGGATTCTGTCTCTAAGATTTCCTCTGATGTTCTGCACGGGGCAGAAACTACAGAGTTACTGAAGACCTAGCTCCCCAGCCATGTAGCCCATGGCTTAGTCTACAAAGCGCCCAGGAACTGTATCTCTCCAGGGGCCTAAGATACACGTTTAGAAGGTTGGTTTTGAGAATAGAAATAATACTATAAGAATTTTTTTTAAGTGACTTCATTTCTACACAACCCAGAAATGAGATAAATTTTAAAATAATTATTGCAATGCCCAATGCCTTCCTTTACCACAAATTACTGCTGTATTACCTTAAGTAGTTTAGATGTTGGAAAATGGCTATAATTTAAAGCCAAGTAGACCAGCTTGCAGCGCTAGATAGGCACAAGATGCTTGTGCATGCATTGACTTATCAGGTAATATTTAACTTGGTTCTCTCATAAATAACATTCTACGTTGGAAATGAAAACTGGTATTAACTGTATTTTTATTGAAAATTTTGGTTTAAGTCATGCAAAATTCTGACATCTAGTTGGCTTTTCAGATTATTATATATGAGCAAAGTATATATTTTCTCTAATGAAAAACCCTTAGAAAAATTTGGCTGTTGTAGTTGGCTGAACAAATATATGCACCACACACACACTGATATATATATATATATGTATGTATCCATATTATGTAAGGATTTTTTCCAGAGAAAGCCTGTCTCGAAAAACCAAAAATTTTTTTCTTTGATTCTATTCACAGACATTTTTTGTTAAATAGAAGCAGTGTTTGGTAAACTGCTATAGATGAGTTTTACTTGAGAGACATTACTTTGTTCTATTGAGACCATATTACAAATGGAATACTGTAGTATTCTAGAACTATCATCAGGGATTTCTATGGTAAATGTGGGGAAGAGGAAGAGAAGGAAGTTACACTACCCTGCCTACTCACCAATTAACTATTACCTGCTGAAAGCACATGAGACCCATACAGCGGACATCCGCTAATCCAGTGGGTAGCTGTTCGGGGCTCTAATGCACACTGTTTTACACGCTAACGGTTTTGAAGTTCCAGGCCAACGCTGACCTTTCACGTGTGCCCTGCTCACAGTAGGAATGTCCACTCATGGCTTCCTGTCAGGATGGATTACTGTGACACAGCCCAGAGCTCGTTTTGACTGCAATTAAGTTTTTGATCAGAATTATTTCGCTCACAAACAATCACATTTGTTAAAATGTTACATCTGCCCTGAGAGCCACTGGCAGCCTCCCTATTTACCAGTGGGATGTGAGTGTAATTCATTTGTTTTTCATAAAATGGCAAGCCGTCTTATGTATGTTATTTAATCTTTTTTCTTCTGTTTTCTGCCTTTCATTTTGTTGGGTCTGGAAGGAGGCCGTGTGCTGACAGTGGTACGAAGCAGTTTGAAGATTTAGGGAATATGAATGGACTTATTCTTGGTGTAGAACAAAATTATACAGCTGGGACCCAGGACTCAATTTTTGCTTCCAAAAATTATCAGTGCTGATTCTGTTTCTACGTGAGGAAATGTTTTAGCTCTGTGGATGTGGGGGTTGAGGTTTGGTTCTTGGCTTGCAGTCCTGTCCTCTCTGTGCCTTTATGGGAGTGTGTTTCCAGGTCTCTCTGTGACTGTGGGCTGTGTTTCCAGGTCTCTCTGTGATTGTGGGCTGTGTGGTTCCAGGTCTCTCTGTGGCTGTGGACTGTGGTTCCAGGTCTCTCTGTGGCTGTGGACTGTGTGGTTTCAGGTCTCTCTGTGGCTGTGGGCTGTGTGGTTTCAGGTCTCTCTGTGGTTGTGGGCTGTGTTTCCAGGTCTCACTGTGACCATGGAGTTTGGCGCCAAAATCGAGGGCAGAATCAGTTTGCTCAGGCATCTCTCCTGGCTCTTTGATTTCTTACTATAGAATGGCAGCAGAGACCCAAAAGGAGCTCTCTCTGCCAACTCACTGTCTCCTTTCTGCCTGGTGATGGACACAGTGGACCTGCTCATGTCCTAGCTGATTGCTCATCACCATCCTGGTTTTAGTCTCTTGGAAGTTTTGTGTCCTGCATGGGGTCCTTTGGGAGCTGAATTTGGCTCAGAGTGTGACTTAGCTTTTGACTTGCTTCTGTGAGAATGGAGCCTGGGAAGCTGGTGCCGAGGAGGTGTCAGGAGAAGGGATGGAATAGAATTGGAAAGTGATGAAGTCTGAAATGCTTGAATGTTGTCTGAGAGCTTGAGAAATTTTAATTACCTTAAATATATATGTGTACATCTAGAATATCATTAAAGGAATTTATTGCCAGGTTTTAAAATACTGCATTAAAACCTCAACCACTTCCCATTTATTTTGACATAGCTGGACTCATTTATTACTAACTCATAAAGTCGCAAGTAGCACAAGAAAGGTATTGCCCCCAAAAAACTATTTCACTTTAATTTCTTAAGCTTTTTAATAAAGTAGGGCCTAGTTGCACATCTAAAATGCAAAGGCTTTATTGAACGGAATAGTGCAACCACTGGCTGCATTACTCCAGCCTTCATTTTCCTTGTCGACAGGTTTCTGAGCAGATTTTTCTTAAATCCATTAGTATAATGAAAAAAAATCACACTTTGTTTTTTTGTTTATAGAAATGCTGAATAGTATTAAATTTTGAGAGAAAACTCTAACTTGAGACCTTAGTTATCAACAAGCATACTTAACTTTTTGTCGTATTTTATTCATTGTTTGCATGTAAAAAGGTGCGTGCAATTGTATGCTTACACTCCTGCACACATGCCATGGTATACGTGTGGGGTCCAGAAGACAATTTGTGGGAGCCAGTTCTCCCTTTCCACCTGAGTCCTGGGGATCAAACTCAGGTTGTCCGTCTTGCTGTCAAGCCCCTTACCTGCTGAAGCATCCCTCCATCCCCTCCTAGCTCTTATAACTTACCCTCATTTAGCATGATCAGACTGGGTAGGTAACTTTATTAAAATCTCACATCGACATAGCCTGTTTCTTAATTTCAGGTTTTTGTTGATTTTTAAACTTATTCTGAGATCATGAGATTTTGGTTTAGATTCATCGCCGGTCTTGCCCCTGTTAGTAGGCATCTGCTGGGTGGTAGGAAGGTAGTTGGGAGGTTTTTTAAAGGGAAATCTGAGGCAGTGAGGGGAAAGAATCATGCGGTAATAACCCCATCTGCAAAGGAAAAACCCCCACTGGTGAAAAATGCTGCAACCATCCGTGTAAACAGTCTCCAGGCCTGTAGCGCCTGCCTACCAAGTGAAGCCACAGAAGGCTTAGCCCTCAGCCCCACAAGAAATGCAAAGAACTGCAGAAATATTCGTTCTGGAGAGACCGAACAGACGGCTGTGGCCGGGATCCGCCTCACAGGCCTGAGAAAAGTTGGACACTTGACTACCTCAAGTTTTACTAGCGCTTGTAAAAACACTTCTGAGGTCCCAATAAGTCCTGTGTGCCAGACAGAGGACTCGAGATTCTCTCCCAGCTACTCTGGAAGCAAACCCTACTTCCTGAATAGTGTGTGCTGAATTGCGGAGACCCCCCTCCCTGTGCTATGAGAACTCACCAGGGAACACAATACACGTTTTCTCTGTTGGTCACATGCCACCTGTCATTGGTCCATTCTTTCTTCCTTTCTCCTCTCTCCTCTCTCCTCTCCTTTGACCAGGCTTCCCGCGTCCTAGTAGCTAAGGATGACCTTGAACTTACACCCTTCTACCTCCTCCACTTCCTCAGTGCTGGAATTACAGGTGTGAGCTGCCATGCCCAGCATTATATTGTTCTGGAGATTGAACTCAGGGCCAGTGTGTGCTAAACAATACTCTACTAACTGAACAACATCCTCAGTGTGTCTTTCAGAATCACCCAGGTAGTGGCTCATGCCTGCTCCCCGAAACCCTAGCAGAGTGCATCCTAGTTGTACTCTAGTCTTAGGTTTGCAACTGATTTTAGCCCCTGAGGTTTCAAGGAAGGGACATCTCAGCACCAAGCACAGGGTGTTTGTGCTGATGTTAGGCCAACTACAGGGCAGAGAAGGCTTTGGTCTCATTCTGAAGACTTAAGATGCGGGTCATGTCAGAGTAGCATTGTGTTGTTTGAACACAAGGACAGAAGAAAAAAAAAACCCTTTGCGTCCTCTCTCCTCAACTTTCACATTTTACAGCATCCTCGGTGAGATGTTTTGTTTGTTATTTTTTTCTTTTCTTTTTTTTTTCCAAGACAGGGTTTCTCTGTGTAGCCCCAGCTGTCCTAGAACTCATGCTACAGACCAGGCTGACCTCAGACTCAAAGCTCCACCTGACTCTGCCTGTCAAGTGCTAGGACTAAAGATGTGTGCCATCACAGCCTGGTGAGCTGCTTTCCTGTAGGCTAGCGCAGGAGCAGAATGTGGTGGGTTTGTGGCATGCCCACAGTCGTACATGTATTTGGAAGTACTATGAGCACAAGAACAGCCCCCTGAGAAGTCTGCTCCAAGAGGGAGGGTTTTTCTGTCCACAGTTGTGTGGCATGCTCCCTGAGGGTGTGGCAGAAGTGCTTTCTCTAGTTCACATTGGTGAGCTGTTTGCTCAGACAGTATCAGAAGCTGAGAAATAATTGTCATCTTAGCACAGGTGACTGTTAATATCTGAAATGATTAGTTGCTCTTGGTGCTCCTGTAAAGAGATCATTCTCATCTGTTTTCACTCGGAGTTGGAAAAATTAGACTTACAATAACTTCTCATCTATTTCATAAAACCCTGGTGTAAGTTTGTCTCTGAAACAGTGCAGCATGACTTGGCAGAGAGTTCAGTCTTTATGTTCAGTAAGCCTGGCCTTAAGGCTGCCTGGAGAGATGACTCTGTGGTTAAGAGCACTGGCTGCTCTTGCAGAGGACCCAGGTTCAATTCCCAGCACCCACATGGTGAGTTACAACTGCTTGCAGCTTGATTTGATGCCCTCTGCAGGCACTGCGTGTACATGGTGTACAGAGACACATGCAGGCAAAAATCCATATGCTTAAAAAAATTTTTAAAAGGAAAACAAATTAATAAAAATCTGTATTTATTTTACATGCTTTTCCTCTGCCTCAGTTGAGCCGTGTGCTCAGAGCAGTTTCTAAAACAGTTTCCACTAGCTGCTAATGTAAGGAAAAAACCATGTTGCTTCATGGGCCATGAGGAAGGCATTTCCTTACGGAGTGGTTAGCTCAGGCAACACAGGCAAATGGGAGCTCTGAGACTCTGGGAAAGACACAGGCAGAGCTCTGCAATGGCATCTTCCCTTTTCTAAACCTTCTAGAATGCTGTTGTTGTTGTTGGTTATATTATTATTATTATTATTATTATTATTATTATTATTATTATTTTGAGGCAGGTTCTTGCTATGTATCTCTGACTGTCCTGGAACTCACTATGTAGACCAAGCTGGCTTTGAACTCAAGAACTCACAGAAATCCTCATGCTTCTGCTTCCCAAGACTTGGGATTAAAGATGTATGATGATAAAATTTACTTTGAGGTATAAGAAAAAATGGAAAAAGTGTGCTCTGACATTGTTAGGGACTTGTATCTAGGGGTGCGTGCACACACACACACGGTGCACACACACACATACACACACACACACACACACACACACGGCACACACCAGTCAAACTCGGGGCTTGTGCTTGCTAGACAGGTACTTTACCGTCGAATCGTACCCCAGCCCTAGAGCGGTGTTCTCCTTTTTCTTCCTTCTAAGAATTGAACAGTAGAGTCAGCAGTCAGAGGGATGGTCCAAGGGTACACCAGTTAGAATCCACAGCCATGCAGAAGTAGGCCTGTCTAGAAGAGGAAGGGGTTTCTTGATCAGAAAATGGTCTATGTGGGTACTGCGTGTATATGATGAAAATAAAGTAGGTAGTTTGTGGCTAATACTGAGTACTCAGAACACAGGCACTGGCTGATACTGTCCTTAGCTTTTCTACTGAGCATTAATGTAGCAATGGGTGGCCACTATGCCATGTGATTGGCAGACCTCATCTCTCCTTATTCACATGGAAACAGCTGGCAGAGTCATGCAGCTTGCTGTCTGGATTTTGGGACCAGGTTTGGGTTACACATTTGATGCCCTTTCCATCCAAATCACTCTGCTTCTGTATATTAACTGTGTTTAAAACATATTCTTATCTCAACAAATTAGACATTTAGCAAATAATGTATATTCTGTTGAGGAGCATTTAATTTCTTTGCAGGACTTATCATTGCCATAGGTCCTATGGCAGGAGCCCTTGTGCCTCTTTGTGCACAGGCGTAGGTTTCTATAGGGAACCCTAGACACCTTTTGGGGTAGCCTTTTGGTACACAGATTAATAAAAATGGAAGTTTAGGATTGTGTGGAGGTCAGAGTTTGATGTTGGTCACACTGCAGCCCAGGAATAGGCTGTCCATCACCAGAGGCTTTACCTGTCTGTATGTGAGACCACAGCAACCCACGGTGACCTGAGCCCTTGTCAGGTCAGAACAGCATTGTCTGGTTCAGAACTGGCACCGAGCATATGAGCAGGAAAACATGCAGTGAAAACATCATGAGAGCAACAACAAGCAGATCTTAGTCAAGACTGTGATCACGTTAGGGGAAGAACATTTTACCCCATGTATGTACACACACACACACACACACACACACACACAGCATGCATATGTGCGTGAGTGCGTGTAGAAGCCAGAGGTCAACGTCCATCATCTCCTCTCTATGTTGTTTTTAGACAGATCTCTCACTGGCCCAGAGCTTGCCTGCTTGGGTAGTCTGGGTGGGTAACCAGGGACCCTGCTGACCCTCCTTCACCAGTGCCGGAATCACAGGCATGCTACACCATGCTGGGGATTGAACTTGGGTCCTCACACTATGTGGCAAGTACTTTCTTTTTTATTAATTTTTTCATTTATTTTACATACCAACTACAATTTCGCCTCCCTCTACTCTTCCTATTCCCTCCCCCAACCTTCCATCTACCACCCCCCCAATCCACTCCTTTTCCATTCAGAAAGGGGCAGGCCTCCTATGGGAGTCAGCAAAGCCTGTCACATCACATTGAGGCAGGATCAAGCTTCTCCTGCATCAAGGCTGGGCAATGACTGAGCCCTCCCCTCAGCCCAGAAAGCCATAGCTTTTTGTTGTTGGGAGATAGCATTTGCTATGTAGCAGAAGTGGCTTACAACTGTGTAGCCCAGGTTGATTTTGAGCTCAAGATTGATACCTTGCTCTTCTCCGACTCGGCTCCTTCTCCTTTTTGGTTTGTAAAGGTTGTGAGCTGGCATGTGGGTGCTAGGAACTAAAGAGCAACAGCGTGAGAATTATAAGTATGCACCACCATGCGCAGTGCTGGCGCATTAACTTGAATAGCCACCGGTACTGCAGATTTGAAAACATTACCTTTTTACACGTGTTCATGATATTAAGTCCAGGCCCAAACCACCGGGCGCTTGCTCCTTGTGAGAAGGCACTCCAGAATGGTGTTCTCCCTCTAACTTTTTACAGTGGAAAGTTCTAGGTTGTGAAAAAGAAAACTGTCACTACTTGTATCCTTCATTCCTGTACACATACCTGTGAGAGTCCAAACCGTGGCATGGGGAAGACAGACGAGCTCTGTGCATTTGACTGGCTGAACTGGGCTGGGTGTAGTAGCGTGGGCCACAGTGGAGCTGGGACTGGGAGGCAGGCAGAGCTCCACCGTCCATGCTCAGTGGCGGAGTCCTGTTTCACACTGGTCTCTTTGGGCGGGGATTATTATGTATATTTGCCTGGGTAAGCACATTGATCAACTGTAATAAAGTGCATCAGACCATTCCCTTGGCAGGGCCGAGCAGAATGGCCTGTGAAGCAGAGCTGTTTCCAATGGAGCATGAAGAGCTTTGAAAGTCTCAGGAACAGCAGAAAGCAATATTTGAAACCCACCCTTAAACAATTGTTTGTTTTCCTCCTCTCCAACCACGTTTATAAAAATTCGGTCAGACAGGCATTTCGTTTTGATTTAAACTCCTCTCGGTGACTTGTTATCTGCCCAGGGCATGCGCACCACGGTGCTTTTTCTTTCATTCTTGAAACTCTAAACCCTTTCCTCAAGTTCTCCCAGAAGCCCCCCCTGTGCCTAGTGAGGTCTCGTTTGTGCAGAGGGGTGAAGGGATGCAGGCCTTCAGGAGACCTTGAAATTTGAAGTGCGCAATTGCGTTTGTGGACCAGAAGCGAGCATGGCCGGGCCATACCCAATTGTTTGTCTTTTTCTCCTACCAGGGTTTTTCGCTGCAAAAGACACGGTTACCTTGGGCATCTGGTTAATCAAATCATGTGTCCCCTGTAAGCATGACAAGAGGCATGATTGAAGCATTTGTAAAAATTTGGCTCATAGTAAGCCTCATAATTTTTTTTTAAAGGAATTACTTTTTCACTGACATTAAAAACCAAAAGCCAATCGAAAGGCTGTGGTTCATAACACCACACCTGGTCCAGATTGTGCTGGATGAATCCATGTTTGCCTCACTGTAAATGATTCTGAGGGTGGAATTCTTGGATTGCTTTCTGTCTTGTAAGCCCTTGACATTGTACGGTACCTGTGTGCTCCCAAACCCTGGACATGGGAAAGGCCGGCTCAGTCTCCCAGTGAAAGGCACGCTGGCTACATTTACTCTGCGCGTCCTAGAAGGAGGACAGGATATGACAATAAACAGAAATGCCTTTGCTGAAGAGAGAAGGAAGGCTGGTGTTTATCTGGTCAGGTGGTTTAGATTAACTGTGATGCGGCTCTGTATTATGTTACTTTAAATCCTTGTGTCCCAACAGGACATAAATTATGAAGATTGTTACAGTATGTTTCATCCTATGTAAGATCAACAAATTGGAATAATTTTTTTATAGGAAAATCACAGAGCTTTCAGCCAGGACTATTGAAGCTTTTAATTCGACTCCGGTATTTCTCAAATATTATTGCCTAATATATAAAGTATGATTTGCATAAGATATGAAATAATGAACTTTTCAAAACAAAAGAGAGGAATGTTCCCCCTGCAGCACTTGCCTCAATTGGCCGTGCACCCCCTCTCCCTGATTGTGCCTGCTCCTTCCCTGTGGGCTCTGCTGTGTCTGCTGTGGCCTCACCTGGCCAGAGAGATGACAGACCCGAAGGAGAGAAAACATTCTTGTTTGTAAGTCAGGAAAACACTTTCCCCAAATATATTGTGAATAGAAAATAAAACCCAACCTAGAGAAAGCTCTACTAACTCAGCAGCTGAAGTTAAAGTAATTTATGTATGAATATTGAAGAAAACCAATGAAAATGTATTCTTTCGTGAACTTTCTTCATCCTTTTCTCTCTTCTGAGTTCCGGTACAGATATGAATCTTGATGTGATTGCTTTTCAGTTGTGCTTTATTAAGTTATGTGGTCACAAAGAACCAATGTTTCAGTTTAAAAAACATTGTGCATGATGAAGCCCTTTGGTGGTTTGTCGTCTGTGCACGGCAGTCCTGCCTTTACAAGACCTCTCATGTCCCACAGTGAAATTGAGAGTTGGGGCAGCCTCTCAGGTTTACAGGGATGAGCAGAGGTTCGGAGTTTACTCAGCACCCAGAAGGAGACATCCCCAGATTCGAAGTTTCCAGGTTACGATGCCGCTACCCACCCAAGCACTGAGTCTTTGATACCGAAAATAAAGTGATTGCTAAGCTTGCCTACTCTCTGTGGCCATGACTGAGTGCCAAGCTTGCTTACTCTCTCTGTGGCCATGAACCCTGAGGTTTTTCTTTAATTGTTTAGTAATGCTGTTTCAAACACAAAACCTAGTCCCTTCTTTCAGTATGCAAGAGTGAGACTTTAGCGCTCCTTAAGCTTCATCCTAACAGCTGGTGACAAGTTCTGAGTATACTGTGGTTTCCCTCAGCTCGGCGTCTGAAGACAGGTGTACAAACGCCCCATTCTCAGCACTGTGGTGTGCTCTTCCACACAAACATACATACACACATGCACACCCGAAATAGGTGTATCAGTGCCCCGTGCTCAGCACTGTGGTGAGCTCTTCCATACAAACACACAATACACACCCAGGACAGATGTACCAGCCCCCTGTGCTCAGCACTGTGGTGAGCTCTTCCATACAAACACACACACACACACACATACACACCTAAGACAGGTGTACCAGCCCCCTGTGCTCAGCCCTGTGGTGAGCTCTTCCATACAAACACACACACACCCGAGACAGCCTCTTTCCTGGTTGCTGCCTACTTGGCACAGATTCCTGGAACTTGTTTCTGGTAGCTGTTTTTCTTCGGGTAATGTGTTGTCACTAGAGGTCCTCTGTGGGGTTACCAGGATGTCCAATATTTGGGTGACGTATTTCCTTACAGAAAATAATTGGCAAATGTGGTAGAAAGTACTTTAAAAATCCAAAAAGGAAATGGACTCCTGGCTTAAAACAAAGTAGCGAAAGCATCACCATGGGCTTGTGGTTGTTTGCAGACCCGTTTGTGCCATCAGATGGTTGCGGATGTGAGATGGGAGGGTACGCACCAGATGTGACGTATGATGTGTGCAAACCCGCAGCATGTAGGCGCTGTACCGACAAATGTGGTGTTCTTTTTTTTCAAATCTTTGCAACCCTCCTTCCTATAGATGATAATGGTGCAGGCGTTTTGTCTGCCTGAGACCTTGTTCTCGCCCTCCACCTCAGCTGTAGGATCCTGACTTTCAGTTTAATGTGCTAGTAGTCTCTGTCCCTGGAAGGGTGTAGAGACCCCTGTGGCTTCATCTACCACGTAATCCTGAACTGCGTAGCATCAGTGGTAGCGGAGTCTCGAGAGCAGCTGGTTGATTGTGAAGAAAAAAAGCAGGTCTGGAGATGTGGCTCAGTTGGTGGGGTGCTGGCCTTGCGTGACTGACGCCCGACGCCCTCCGTTTGGTCCCGGGTATTGAATAAACTTGGCATGATAGTACACACTTGTAATCCCAACACTAGGGGGCTGAGGAGAGTAGGGACCTTAGAAGATCCAGGTCATCCTCAGTACAGGAGCCCAAGGCCACATGAGACCCCCCCAAAAAATAGCAGCCAGGCATGTAACCCCATAGCATTTGGGAGGCTGAGGAGGCAGGAAGGGCTCTCTGAAGGAACAGACCTCTATTTGTGTGTTATTCGGGTGCTTTTTATTTTTAATGTGTCTGGCCTGATATTCTGAACCCCATGGTTTTGGATGCATGACATTGAAAACAGACACTTTTTCTATATAAAGTTGAATTTTTATGAATTTTATAATGATGAAAACATCAAGGAGCTTAAAGTTCAGTTCTTACAGAGATTGCTGAAAGGAAACAAAGATCTTTGGTAATTTTTGTTATACTTCTCACGTCACAAGATCCTGAAAGCTTAGGAGTCAGCTAAAGGAAGCCTCTGGAGGACAGTCTTGAGGTGGCTGTGTGGTGACAGTCAGCGGTAGGTATCAGGCGATGTTGTGACATTAGGCAGCTCCAGGAACTGCTTCTCTGGCGGCTTTCTCTGGGGCTGGTTTTGACCAGTGTTTTGTCTGCATTAGTGGAGGAGAGCTGGTGGTGGCATGTGCTGATTTGGAGCATGCAGAACTGAGGCTTGTGAGAAATCCAGGAAGTGGGTGGTCAGCCCAGGCAGTTAGGGCGAGTGTGTGAAGGAGTCAGGAAGGGTGGGTATCTTTTGGGGGAAAGAGCTAGAATGCTTTTTTTTTTTTGGTACAAATCAGCTTCTATGATCTATTTGAAGACCTCTCTGAACAGACTAGAAGTGAAGGGCCCTTAGGTAGATTGATCACATGTAGAGGGCCTGTGTTGATCAGACTGCTGCCTTGAGAACGGAGGGCTTGTGTGGGTGGATTCCTGCCTTGTGTGGGTGGATTCCTGCGGGGGGGGGGGGCAGGCTTCACTAGTGTAGGAACCCAGGACGCATGCCCTCAACATGACAGGTCCTGATTCTGCAGCCTTGCGTTTTTTTGTTAATGATGTGTTTTGACGGTGGTGCCGTGCCTTAGCTAAACTGTTGCTTTCTTTTTCCAATTGGCAGCCTAGGGTACTGTGGAGGTTACCAGAAATAGTGATGTCGGAATGAAAAAATTCTCTTATTATTACCGTCATCATTATCTCTCTGTGTGTGTGAGAGAGATAGAGAGAAGGAGACGATAATTCAGCCTGGGGCAGGGTAGAGGGGCTGGCTCTACCTGAGAGCATGAGAAAGCTGGCACGAGAAAGCCAGTTCAGTGTTAGAATTGGGTTTTCTTGTCCCAAGTAACTGGAAATGGTGAGCTCTGTAGCAGATTAGGTGGAGGGCATGCAGACTGCAACCCCAGGACTGGGGGGCTGTGTCTGCCCCCAGACATATGGAAGCCTGAAGAATGGTCCTCAGGTCTTAAACACACACACAGCACCCCCGTACATACACCCAATACACACCTTATACACACACATCCACCATATACACAATACCTTATACACACCATACACACATACACACACTCACCACACATACACACAACCTGTGCTTGTCAGAAGACTAGTCTCTCGACTCGGCTGCTCACAGACCCCGAGGAAGTCTTCCCATGGCAATACCAACTTAAACCGTTCTCAAGATGTTGCAGGTTTTCTCAGCATTGCGAAGGTAAATTCGTTTGGTCTCCAGGTTGGTGTTGCTTTGGAAAAGAATGTTTCCTTTCCAGCCACAGGTGCTGCAGTGTTGAAGCACCGAACCAGTGCTTTGGAACCAGAAGCAATGAATGCTAACAGAGTACCAGGCCTGGGGAGGGTGGCACAGAGTGCCTCTCTCCTACACAGGAGGGAACCCTGCTGAGGAGCTTTGCCGCTGTCGCTGTCCTGCCGCCAGAGACTACTGCAGTTTGCAGCTGAACCCAGGTCTCTGATCTCCAGCTCTGTAGTCGGCCCCTGGGCTCATGTGCAGAGGGAAAAGCAGGAGTGATTCACATCTTTGCCTGGGCCTGTCCCTCACAATTCTGGTCACGAATATTGTGTTGACCCGCAAATTAAGATCTGATGTTCCCTTTGCAGTGGCTGGAACAGGGACCAGTGTTTCCAGTGGGGAAGTCACAGGGAGATGTGTAATCATGCTCGGGGCAGAGAATGTCTTCCCTCTGGGCACCAAGCAGTGTTTATGTGATTGATGTCACCAACTCCGAGGGAAGGTCCTGTCCCGTGGCATGTGCATGCTTGGCAATGATCTTGCCTTGTATTTTGCTTAATAATTTTCATTATTTTTAATTAAAGTTGAAGAAGTGCAGACTCAAGCTGAAATTAAGGTAGGCTGTGTTGCCGGAATCTGGTAATTACTTTAATTGATCACAAGATAGTTTCCTTGATCACCAATTAGAGGAAATTGCCGATCAAGTTTCAAGACGTGAAGAAATGCCCAAACTGATTTATGTAATAGTGTTTTCATTTCTAATCAGACATAAATATCATTTCCTTCCACAGCAATTGTGTTTTTTAAAAGAAGGGTTATAAGCCTACAAACATGAAGGTGATTCGTAAACAATAGAGAGTTCTAATTCATTGCATTAGTGAGGGAGTATTTAACGGCTTAATGGAGATTGTACTGGCAAAATTACTTGAGAGTACCTGGTGCTCATTTTCTTAGTGGGAGATATGTTCTTTTTTAGTATGTAATTAAAATAGTCTATAATCAAAATATGAAGGCAGCTGATTTGAAGGACGTATATCAAAGGGAACTGTGCCGAGGACTGAAAGGTTCCTATTGTAACTGCGCCCGGAGTTAAGCCTGTGCGCTTTGGTAAGTCATACATGTTCTTAGGACCGAGGCTCTGCTCTAAGTTTGGGGTGCTGTTATATGTTTCACAGATCGACACAGGATCCCTGTTTCGGTTTTGTGCATCTGATAGTGTTCATGGTTCCACGAGTGAACTGAAACAAAAGTCACTTTGAGAAAAATTCAAGTTTCCAAAGAGGACTTGATTTGGGGTTCATGGAGAAAAAACTTTACTTGCCAATGATTTGGAGATTTCCAAATGACAAACTTCATCAGCCCAATTTGCGGTGATTGTAATGCTCGTGTTCCTTGAAATGGCAGAGTGACTTCAGGAGTCATACTTCATCATGCACTCATGGCTTGTTCATGAAATGTCTGTGATTTGCAGTGCAGGAAAAGACTGAAACTATTATCAGCCATTATATGTTATTTGTTGACCATATGTTTGTTTGAAATGGCCGTGGCTCAACAGAACACGGCTCATAGACAAACTATGCTGTAAATTGGCACTAAAAACCCACCTCAACAGGTAGGCATATGTTAAGAAGTTAACATGAGCCAAAGTATTTTAATATGAACCATATTACATATATTGCAGGGTCTTGGCTCCCTTTTTGGTGATAACTTCATTTGCATGATTCCTTCATTTTCCCCCCAAACTAATTTTTAAAACTAGATGAGATATATTCATTGTGCAAATTCAAAAGGTACTAAGGACGCAGTGAGTCCTTCCTGTTTCTAGCCCTGGTCACCTGACTCCCAGCCAGTGCTTCCCGCCCCTCACATTGCTCCTGTATTTCTTGCAGATTGCTCTAGGGTATGAGTGTTCAGATGAGCTTGGGCCTTGCCCATCCTCTCATGCAGCTCATAGACCCTGCGTTCCTCATGTCGTAATAGATCTTGGCAGTACTCCCATGTCAGAGGGTGGTTTTCTCTTCCTTCTTGATGACTGCATCAAATTCCTGTGTCTAAGACAAGGTAGGAAGGAGAGTACACAAGGTAACCATTATTGTAACTGTTGTGTGAGTGCTGAGAAGAGGACCTGTTCATTCTAAACTCATGGACTTGTGTGCATGCATGTGTGTGCACACATGTACATTCGTGCATGTGTACATGCACGTCTGTGTGAGAGCGTGGGCACATGCATGCTATGGTGCATGTGGAGGCCAGAGGGTGACTTTAAGGAGTCGGTTCTGGTTTTCACTGTGGTTTCCAGGCCTTGGACTCAGGCAGTCAGATTGTGTGGCGAGCACTTCTGTGTATAACCCATTCTGTTATTACCTGGTCCTCTCTCCTTTAAAGACAGGGCCTCATTACGTAGCTCTGGCTGACTTGGAACTCAAACTCACAGAGATCCTCCTGCCTCTGTTTCCATGTGTTGGGATTAAAGGTGTGCACCACCAAGCCTGACTTGTGGGTTTTTTAAAAATAATTTATTTTACTATTTATTTATTTATTTGTTTGTTTGTTTGTTTATTTATTTTGGTGTTTGGGACAGGGTTTCTCTGTGTAGCTTGGAAAGCTGTCCTGGAACTATCTCTGTAGACCAGGCTGGTCACTGCCTCCTGGGTTTAAAGGTGTCAGCCACCACCAATAGGCTAATCATTTTATTTTTAATTTTGTGCATATCTGTGTGTCTGTGTGTAAGTATCCCCTGAATCTGGAGTTATGACAGTTATGATTGTGAGCTGCCTGACATGGGTTCCAGAAATTGAACTGTACTGGAAGAACAGCAAGGCCTTGTAATTGCTGAGCCCTCTCTCCAGCCCCTTGTTTTGCTTTTTGAGATAAGTTACCATATGGCACAGGCTGCCTTCAGGCTTGGGAGCCTCTGTATCCAGCCTCCTCAGTGTTTGATTATAGGTGTCTGCTGCCACGCCTAGCAGAGACTTTTACATGTATGTGTACTCGAAGTTTTTGAGAGTTTCATGTGTGAGTATTTCATCTATGTCATCCCACCCTTTCCTTGCTCTTTATATATTTAAAAAACAGTGTATCTATCTCTATCATCTATCTATCTATCTATCTATCTATCTATCTATCTATCT
>LOJH01001700.1:0-12371 GCA_001685095.1 Ellobius talpinus
TTTGGAAGAGCAGGCAATGCTCTTAACCACTGAGCCATCTCTCCAGCCCCATTACCCAGACTTTTAAGTAGTAGGAAGGAGGACACTAGCATAGTTGAGCAGGAAGATGCCAGAGGGGGAGGGCTGATTAGGAAGCAGCCAGGTCCAGTAGCTACCAAGTGGGCTTCCGGGAGACTCTGCTTAGAAACCAAGGTGGCTCGTGGGCAATCCCCACTGCTTGTGTTTGTCTCAGCCTGTGCAGAAGGTCTCATTAAGGCAAAGATGCCCTTCTTTCTTAACAGGCATAAACAGCCTCCCTTGACAATAATCATTTTTTCAAAAACTTGCTTAGTAAAATGGATTCCTGTGTTCGTGGTTAAGCATTAAAGTTACTTGGTCTAGTATCCAGAGAAAGCTGCTGTAACAATTTGGTGCTTTTGTTCCATTGTCTTCTGTATGATATTATCAAACCACAGTGTCACTTCTGAGCTTTAGTTAAGCTTTTGTTCCTGACATATGTTTAATCCATTCAGAGCAATGGATTTTCCCAATTCATTAAATATTCACCAAAGCGTGATTATTTAATGAGCTGATATAATCCTGTGTGTGTGGATATATCATCGACTGCATGCATTTCCTGACAGAATAAATAGTAGAGCCTTTCACAGCCTCATACACTGGGTTCTGTCACCTTCTTAATGAAATTCCTAAACATGTAGTCATCAATCTGTCTTCAGGGCAAGGCCAGTTCGGGCATCCTCTCCACTATCGCTTAGGATCTTTGCTGGAATCATCCTTGTGGATTCCTGGCAATTTCTCTAGTGCCAGGTTTCTTGCTAGCCCCCTAAAGGCTCTCTCAATCAAAATATCTTTCCTTGTTCTCATCTCTGTCCTTCCTCCATCTCGACTATCCCGTTCCCTCAAGTTCTCTTCCCTCTTCCCTCTTCCCTTCTCCCCTCCTCCTCCCCTTCCGCCCTCCCTTTTCCCACGACACCATGCTTCCAATTTTGTCAGGAGGTCTTGTCTATTTCCCCTTCCCAGGTGGATTTATCTATGTTTCTCTTAGGGTTCACCTTGTTACTTAGCTTCTCTACGGTCATGGACTATAGGCTCGTTGTGCTTTTCTTCATAGCTAGTATCCACTTATGAGTGAGTACACACCATGTTCGTCTTTCTGGGTCTCGATTACCTCACTCAGGATGGTTTTATCTGGTTTCATCCATTTGCATGCAACTTTCAAAATGTCATTGCTTTTTACCGCTGAGTAGTACTCCATTGTGTAAATGTACCACATTTTTTAAAATCCACTCTTTGGTTGAGGGGCATCTAGGTTGTTTCCAGGTTTTGGCTATTACAAATAATGCTGCTATCAACATAGTTGAACTAGGAAGACTGTGGGGCCACTGGCAGTGGCACCAGGATTTGTCCCTGCTGTTTGTACTGGCTTTTGGGGACCCCATTCTCTTTGGATGGATACATTGCTCAGCCTAGATATAGTGGGGAGGTCCTTGGTCCTTCCTTGGAGCAATGTGACTTACCGTCTCTGGGGAATAGATGGGGGGCAAGCTAGAGGGAAAGATGAAGGGGATGGGAGGAGGGGAGGGAATGGGAACTGGGATTGGTGTGTAAAATGTAAAAAGATTGTTTCCTTTTTTAAAAAATAAAATAAAAAGTGAGGGGAAAACATATCATCAAAAGGCCAGCATTTCCCTTAGATATGACACTATTCTGCCTTATACCCTGCTTCTCCTGTGATTCAGAAGGGTTGGTGTTTGAAGATGTTTTGGATGCTTAGCAGAAATTTATAAATCTTTTTTTTTAACCTTCTGTGTTCTTTATTCGCTAATCTATTGAAGCGTTGATATTTTGCTTATGAATCATCTCAGTGTGTTGTAGCTCTGAAAAATATTTTTCTAGTTTGGAATATTGCCCTTTCAGCTTTGACTATCGCTCTGTCTGCTGTGCGACTGGTGTTCGTGTTTGTCACTGTGGTCAAGTCTGCCATCGTGACAAATCACACCACACTTCAAACTACCACCCTTCTTCAAGTGTTCATATTTAAAAATCCTAGTGTGGTGTATATGAACTGAGTTATCTTGCAGATGTTTCTGCAAAGCTTCCAGTCTTCCCACAGGAGGTCTTGGGCTTTTCACAAGCTACATGAGAAAGAAGTGTTCTCCAAAAGGACTCCGTTGGCAGACCAAGGTGGCCAGTGAACTGTTTCTTTGAGTGGCCTGTTGTTTCTGAGTACCAAACATTTTTTCATTGAGTCTTAGTCAAATGATATTTTTCTCTTGTGTTTCTAATTGTTATTATAGGAAAGCTATCGATTTTTCTATTTGGATTTTTATGTTCTTTTTTTTCTTTTTATTTATGCTGGGTTTCAAGACAGGGTTTCTCTGTAGCTTTGGAGCCTGTTCTGGAACTCACTCTGTAGACCAAGCTGGCCTTGAACTTATGGAGATCTGCCTACCTCTGCGAGTGCTGGGATTAAGGGCATGTGCCAACACTGCCTGGCTGGCACCACCACCACCCAGCTTGTGCCATTACCATCTGGCTATTTTTCATGCTAAATATTTATTAGTTATAATTTCTTCCCTTAATTTTGCATCTCATTATAACAAAGCAATGATTCTGTTTCCACTCCAAAGTACATGTCTCTTCATTGAGAGTGTTAGCCAGAATTGCTGCAGCAAGTTGAAAACTCCAGGAATTCTATTCTTGTCTTGATTATGGTTTTAACAGTTTGATTGTTAAGACAGGGTCTCACTATGCAACACTGACTGACCTGGAGCTCATTATGCCGGTCAGGCCTGCCTCAGTCACACAGAGATCTGCTGTCCCTGCCTCCCAAACTCAGGGACAAAAGGGGTATGCTAACATCCCCTGAAACAATTATTGCTTTTTGATGGCTTTTTCTAACCATACAAAAGAAATGCTATTGCATTCCTACTGTTATGAGAGTTTTATTAGATAAAATTAGCTTTGAGGCCTTAGGGAATGCTTTTTATTATTGTGAAAGCTTATCATCTGTGAGGAGAAGATGCCGTGTGTTCTAGTTTCATCCCTATTGCTCTGATAAGCATCCTAACAACAAGTAGTTTAGGGAAGACAGGGTATGTTTGACTTACCAACCCAGGTTACAGTCTATTATTTCAGGGAAGTCATCAGGAACTTAAAGCCCTACATCCGTAGTCAGGAGTGGAGACAAATGAGTGAATAGTTCCTTGCTTATTTGCAATCACCTAGCTTTCTCTTGCCTTCTGTAGCTTAGATCACTCTGCTTAGGGAATGGTGCTGCTCCTAGTGGGATGCACCTTCCCACCTCAATTAACAATCAAGACAAACTCCCACAGATATGTCCACAGGGCAACATGGTGGGGCATAGTCCCTCATTAAAACTCTATTCCCAGTGAGTCTATGTATTGTCAAGTCGACAGTTAAAAGCTAAGCTGCACACTGTGGAATCCAGACTATAGTGTTTGTGTGCAGATGGGGTAGGCTTCAGGTTTCCCCCTTCCCCTAGAATTGTTAATATTGAGCCAATTATTGGTCCTCCTCCAATTTTAGATTTTTACTTTGTAATATGAATGCAATCATATCAGTGTTTTGTAACCACTCAAAGAGACTTGCGTAGAATGCACTTGAACTCCTGATTGATGCAAGTGTTATGCTGCATTTTAAGTTGCTATGCTAGTTTGTCTGTGTTTTATGGAAATGATGCATTAAAACATCCAAGTTTTCCGTATTTATTCATCTTTCTATTCCTGGAGACTGAGCCTGCACAGATGCCCTAACAAGCTACTGCATTTCAATATTTGTTTCAGGGACTGGAGCTGAGGCTCATTGGCAGAGCGGCTGCCTGGTACATGAGGCACAAGGCCCAATCACTTACACTGAAAAAAGCCCAAGTCTTCTGCTTACTGTACCAAGTTTGATTTCCTTAGTGACCTTTGTCTTCCCTGTGAGCTTTTAAATGTGAAAAAGATGTTAGTTGTGTCACGATTGGAAAGTTTTGTCTTTTTCTGTGCTCTAGAACTGTGGGGATTATATTAAAATTAGAATTTTTTTCTATTCTTTTTTTGTTTGTACCAAGGATGACTTTTGAACCAGAAAATGCTTTAAATATTTTACAGGATTCTACAGTGGTTGACTCATGTTGTAGCTGCTGCTTCCTCCTTCTCCTCCTCTTCCTTCTCCTTCTTTCCTTCCTCCTCTTCAAACCAAATGGTCTGTTTGTTGTTTCTGTTTCTACTTGTGTCAGTTTTGAATACTTCATATTATATTTGGAGACTGATGTTTTGTTACTAGTTTAAAATAGCAAACCAAGTAGAACATAGAATTAGCTTAGAATTCTTAAGAGTTTGAAGTCTGTACTTCTCTCTCTTGTTTTTTATTTATTTCACAATTGTAAACTCCTCAGGGATCAAGTTTCGTGTGTGTGTGTGTGTGTGCATGTGTGTGAGTGTGTGTGTGTGTGTGTTCAAATTAGCTAATCGACTTGAGGGCAAGCCTGAGCCATTTCAGTGAACCATCACAATGAACCATCTCAATGGGCCTGGAGCTGTTTTCCGCCCCTCACTTTTGTAGCATAATCTCACTTTGATAGCCCTATTTGACAGGAATTTTGCTACTGCCACGAACCAATAAAGGGCACTCAATGGTAACCATGTAGAGACCAATTAATACCTACTTTCTTTTGGAAACATTGAACTTTCTGGAACCGACACTCTATTCACATCCCAGCCCTACCACCAACACCAATGCAACTGTCAGCAAGTCACTTACACAGCTCTGATCTGATGGAGAGAACATGAGCTGGGGACAGTGCCCGTGACAGCAGAGTGGCTGGTCATGTATCTTTGAGAATAAATCCTCCCAGGGACATGTTATGTAATCATGTTTACAAATGGATGATTTGGACAAATTGAGCATTGAAGTGTTTGGTCTACAATGTCTGAGAACTACTCAGTTATTGAATGAACCTATCTATCTGTTCAGTGAACAGCAGACAATACAGAGAGTTAGAGACATTGAACAGCCCACAGGGTTCATCTGCCTCCAATCCTAGCTGTGGAGAAGTAGTTCCTCTCATGCCACTGCCCCTACCCATTGCCAGAATTTTGAGATGTCTTTTCAAAAGTCAGAGTTACAGGGTTTTTTTTTTCCCAGAGGGAACTAGCTAATTGTAGAAGAGGAATTTGTCTCCGCACTTTGCAGGGAAAGGCTAATGTTGGATCAAGTGTTTCTGTTTTGGAGGGATCTTAAATGGGCAAACTTTTTTTTTCCTGTTGTTGGCTTATGAAGGACATGCTTAACCACAGTGGCAACAGGCTTTGCTTTCTCACCATCCTCCCATAAAGTGGGATCAGACCATGAGTCAAGGGCCTGTTACATAGTTCTCTTTGTACTCATCGCTGTCCATCCACTAATGCCCTCTCTAGGTGTCATGTTTGCTAGAATACAATCGCCACAATACAGTGTGCAACATTTCCTGTTCCTCCTTTAAGGATGGAGTTCAAATCCTGTGTCAGACCCCAAAGGGCTTCTCTAGATTCTCTCCCTGCCCTAGTTCCTCAGTATATCTCGGCCATGTGAAGTCACTGAGTGTTCACACTCAGCAATCTCTGCTTTGGGTAGCGCCAGGGACTATGACACAGCCTCCTCCTTGAGGACTCTATGTAAATTCAGACTCCCTCCGAGCAGAATCAGAAGTTCCCCCTGATGACTTCAAATGCTACCCCTGACAGGCAGCCTTGGGCGGGACCTGAGCGTGGGGCCTTGACGAGCTGCCAGGATGGAAGCAGGAGCCCCAGATCCTCAACTGCAAAGAGCTCCCTAGTGCCAGCCCAGGAAGCTCAGACTCCCAGATGAGTCTGTAGCCCAACTGAGCCTGGACTTTGGCCTGATGAGACCTCAACAAGGGAAGGGTTGAACTGACCCAAGCCGCAGAAACTGTGAGATTATAGCTGTGGGCGTGGATGCTGCCCAAATTAATGTGTGGGCCTTCACTGTTCAGCCGTAGGTGAATGGAGCAGTACTTGCTCTCCTGTATCCTCTGGTTCCTCGTCATCATCTTCTTAATGCAATTCACATTTCCTGTGTCCCGTCATCCAGGGCTCAGTTCCCACCCTTTGGCCGTCTCAGATGTAGCACCCCCTTCACATGGAAAGGGGGCAACTGTTTCATTCTAAAATCATCTTCAATGTTGACTTTTGTCTCCTTGGATTATGCTTATAATGATTGAGTTCATATTCTCTCTTATATCTGAATAAGCTAGGATAATATATACATTTCATGTATTAATTATTTTGAGTGCTTCAAAATTCAGTTAGTGAAAATAAAATTTTTAAATAATAAGTTCACTCTACCATTTGGATTGGATCTTGAAAATATCCTTAATTTAGCTGTGAGTGCTCTGATGACTCTTGGGAGGGAGTCTTAGATGGTATGTTATGGGGGTCCACTCTTAGCCTTGTCAAGGTATTTTTTTATCTATGATTCTGATGGTAATATAGATAGCATTTGTATCAAAGTTATGAGAGACGTGAAACATGGACACAGGGCATGTGCCTTAGTAACAGAACTAGACACCAAAGAGATAATTTCAGGTCAAAATAACAGTTTCATGTGAATTTTAGTTGAATGGGTGTAGAAATCTACTGTGTTGTCCCATTGTATTTTTAGGAGACTGTGTCCAAGACCTCCTCAGCTATACCAGCTACTTGAATATATCTCAAAAACTGTATGAGAATCCATATATAATTTGGCTATAACTACATATGTCTTATATACTTTAGATTATGTCTAGATTACTGACAATACCTAATATTGGATACTATGTAAAGAAAGGGTTGTCACCCTGTATTGCTTCTGGGGACAATGGGAGGGGAAAACTCTGTACATATTCTGCACAGATGTAATCTTATTTCAAATATTTTTGATACATGGATACAGAGGGCTGAGTCTACTTAAGTTTTTTTAAGACAGTCTAAAAGCTAAAACTGGGGTGAGCTAGATAATCCATGCGAACATATGTAGATGAGTTATTTACAAGACAGTGTAAATGATGAAATAATGAATTCTATAGTAGTTTACTTGAACCATGCGGTCAATTTTAGTCTGCCTTTATGGAGCTGCTGTGCCTGAGCAAAACTAAACTTCCTTCTTTCTTCCATGTGGGTGACGCCTCTTGTAGGGTTGGGAATTTCTGGGTGCTTCCCTAGATGGAATCATAGTCAAATTAAAGTAGGAACAGAAAGAGAATCAGATTGGCAATCATGGGTGTAGTGGAGTAGTTGATCTGTGGTTATTGAGGCCACGGAAGGGAACATAACTAATAGTTAAAGAAGTTGCTGACATGAGATTAATAGCAGAGACTGAGCTGCTTCTGCGACCCCGTGGTCCTTAAGAAGTACAAGTAGAAATCTAGATGACGGAAACAGACTTGTGCATGCCTAGCGACAGGAAATGCTGAAAGACAGCAACACACATCGAGGCCACAAAGCTTCACGAAAGCTTAACAACGCTGAAGCTCATAGGTGTGGTTTACTAGACTAGAAGGGAGTAAATAAAACAAGTTCTCAGCTCCACGAGAGTAGGTCCAGCTCCAGGATAGATATGGGATGCAGCTCCTGTAGAGGAGCAGGGGCTGTTTAGATGGTGCCAGAACCTGAACCTTGGCTACGGCACCTGCTGTGCCGTCTGCCCTTATCTGGGAACGGTCCTGGGCCAGGGATTAGCTGCTGCTGCCATATCACTGCTCAGCTCTCTGGGCTATGTGCAGGGATGGTCTGAGCACACCCTACTATGGACGGAGCAATCCTGGGATCAGTCTGGACTTTTCACCCGGATCACTGTTTGCTTTATCGCCCCAGCCTGGTTCCCTCGCTCCCTGAAGATTATCTCCAAGAGTCTGACTTGCACAGGACCTGTCCCTTTTTGTTCCTGGGTGGGGTGGGGTCCCTGCTTGAGACATGCTTTTATTTTTTGTACATGTGTGCACTTGCATGTGTGTGTGTGTATGTGTGTATGTTTGTGTGTGTGTTATAACCAGTCCCTTTCTCTGGCAGCATCTCCTTTCTCTTCTGAAGTGGATCAGCATGCTATCCCTCAATGCTTTACTCTGAGAGCCCCTTGTCAGCAGCAGGCTCAGACTTTATTCTCGTATCTTGCAAGGTCCTCTCCAGCAGCACTGGGGAGATGTTTCTCTCCCAGTCCCAGTGCCAGTGGTTCCACGGAGCTGGTAGAGTCACTTTAGTCTCGAAAAAGGAACATGCCCGGGAATACGTATGTTACCTCATACACTCATTCTTGCACAAGCACGTGCATAAACACATGCACACACACACACACACACACACACACACCTTTCGTGGAGTTGAAAAGATGGGTATCACGCCTCTAACTGGCACAGTATTCCTGGGACACGACAGAGAAGCATGACGCTTACTCAGTGCCCACCCACTTGCTTCTAAAAGCTACATTTCTGCCTCATGTGCCTGCTCCTTTGTTTCTCTGTGCAGACATCCTTCTCACAGCGGTCACATGGCTGACTCGCGACTGGGAGACGAGGTGACAAAACAGGGTGGCTCCTGGCTTGGGAATCTAGACGGGTGAGCTTCACTCCTGGCTCTGGAGTTCATCTGGGTGGCCCGTGACCGTCAATCACGCCACCCGTCTTAATCACAGTCTCTTCCCATATGCATTGAGCATATCCCTGTGCATCCCACCTAGTGACAAGCTCCTGAAGATGAGTGAGACAGAGCATTTGAGGGCATCCAGAGGATGGTGTCAGCCCCTGAGGAGCAGGAGACGTTAGTCAGTTAAGGCATTCGGACTCAGCAGTGCCTGAGAGGAGCTTGAAAACTGGAAGCGGAGCTGAGGTATGAGCACGGACATCATCAGTGAGGCACAAGCTTCTGGGAGATTTTAACCAGCTTATGGTTTCCTGCCTGGAATGTTGTTCTCTGAACCCCAACATGGGCTTCATTTTTCTCTGCTACCCCATGTTTCCTCCCAGTGCTGAGCGTTCTTTTCTGGGTTCTCCACCTCTCCCTGCTCTTTCTTCTGTCTGGTCATTCTTGTCCAGAGAGAAGTGTTGTCTCTCTATCTCCTTTTGTATCCCTCATGACAGGGAAGCACAGAGCCCGGCGCCAGCTCTGTGTGTGTTTGGTGGTGACTGCAATTATTTTCTCTCCCCTCCTTTCTTTTTTTTTTCAGACAAGAATTTTATTGTTTCATGACTCATGCTGGGGTACATCTAATCCCTTCCTTATACTTAAGTGTTATTCTGGTTCTGTTGTGGTTCCCACTTCCCTGGCCTCTGCTTCAGGGGTGCATTTAATTATGGCTATACATACATGCACTACTTATGTCAGATTTTTATTTTTCTAGTTGGGTACAGTTACTTTCTACTTTCACGAAAGAGAATGAATTATACCATGGCCTAATCGTTTGTCCTTCCCAACAGCAGGGACGTAGAGTGTGGTGTCACTGCACTATACAGGTACACAACTGTGGACTTTTGTCCTGGCCATGTGACTCTCTCGGTCCTATCTTACTCTTTCACTTCCATGGGGCCTGATTTTGTTTTAAGCATCTGAGGCACATAGGCACAGCTGGGCTCTATCTGCTGTCTTCATAGGAACATGAGAAAACCCCTATTAGTCCTCTGGTTCCGTGTTGTAAATATGCCTAGCCCTGCACAAGGTCCCCCAAGCCTTTCTTGAGTCCTGTTAAGGAGAGAAGCCACGTTCATCTCCACAGACGTATGATCAGAGTCCTGGGTTTGGGTGTGATTCCCTGCTGCCTGTTTCTGGCCTTGACTCATTGGATTATTTGGATACCCCGCCAACCCTCCAATGCCATGCTTCCCTATTTTGTTTCTGTGCTATGACCCTGTATTCCTTCCGTGTCCCTGTGCGCATGCCTTCCCCCTTTGCACACTTGGATGGCAGTGGTTCTATTCGTTCAGTGTCTGGTTTTCTCTTTACCTACATCTTTACTGTCTCTGGTTAAGTGTCTGTAGTCTGGTCCGGGCTCTCTACTTTTTCTCCTCTTCCTTTGTTTTGGGTGGCTTGCCTCTAGCCGCGTAATCAGCTGTTGTGATTTGTTTTTCTGCTTTATGATAGAACAGCATGACCTAAAGCAACTGTAGACAAAGGAGTTTGTTAGACTTGTTCTAATCCCAGTCCATCATGAAGAGACACTGGGCAGGAACCTGGAGTCAGGAACTGAAGCAAATCACAGAACACTGCTTACTGGCTTACCCTCTATGGCTTGCTCAGCGATCTTTACACAACCATGACCACCCACCCAGAGGTGGCATTGCCCACAGTAGTCTGGTCCTTCCCATTCCTCCTTTCCCACTACTACTTCCAGAACAAACCATATTTGTACCCCCACATAGCTCTACTGATTCTTTCTCCCTCCTGAAAGCCCCAGCAAGAGCACAGACCCCCATGAGTCAATTTTCTCCTTAATGATTAAACTCTATACAGCAAATTATCCAATGTCCAATATGACAGGCAGGGTCCTGGTGTAACCAACTTTTACCTTGTCTGTTGCTGTCATCTGCTCCCACTGCATGCCACATGCAGAGCCTTTCCTGTCCTAGAAGATATCTCTCTGTCTTTGTGTGTGACATTCTATCCCCCCAATGACTTCTCTTTTCCTCCACAACCATCTTGTATATACTCCTATGCATCAAAGTAACCATTTCTCTGTGTGCCAGCTCAACATGGTCAGGGTCTAGTCTTCCCACACCACACTGAGTTGAAATAAGTATGAATGTGGCCGACTTCTAGAATATTTTGTAAAGGGCAAAGTGCCTTCACAGACTGCCCATGGTGATCTGGAGGAAAAGATGCAACAGGAAGGTGTGTTAATGACACTCTGATCTCATTCTGTTTTGGTCATCTTTGATCCCTGAGTACTGTTGTTATCTCCACCTTTAGTGGCAAGAAGTGAGAAATGTGTCAAACGTCCTGCCATTTAGAAGGATAGGAGCTGGCAGAACACTTGATGGGAACGGCCAGCCAGCCCTGTTGCATGAAAACAGAAGGAATGGGGGATCTGTGTGTGCTCACAGTTGGAAATTTTTGTGTGGAATATCACATGGAAGTCACTGATAATCCTGTCATTGAGCATATGCTTAAATGAACAATTCCATATCCTCTTCCCCCTTTTTGAGAATGAAATTATAATCACTCATTTAACTAGTATTCAGATTCATGATAACCAGGGAGCAGGTGACACTAGAGAATTCTGAACTAACTACGAGTTGAAGCATACCAAAGGGTCAGAGGTAGACTCGGGCAGTTAGTTCAGACACTTAAATAAGCATATAGTCTTTGAATGTCGGGGCTGCTACCATCTAACCTTAGTTAGAACCAAGGAATACAGTTAAGGGTGTTGAGGCCCCCATCAGGACTCTACAGTCAATGGCAGTGAACCCCTGACTTCTGTCCCAAGCCTATGCCAGCATGGATGATCTTTACAGAACTGTGAAACTGGCTTACAAGGAAAATGTCAAAGCGAATACTGACCTGGTATACCATGAATGCGATCTTCTCTTGAAGTAGATTAGGCAGATTCTAGCATTACAGAACCCAAGTGCTTGCCTTGTTTGTTCTGCATACAAGCCCCTGAGGTGGCAGCTTCCCATCGCTGCTGTCAGCTACTACCGCATACTCAGTGGCTTCCAACAAGACGTTTTCTAATTTCGTGGTTCTGAAGGTCAGACATCAGAAATGGAAGTGTCTGTGGATGTCATTTCCTCCTGAGAGGCTAGGGGAGTATCTGTTTCGTTCTCAGTTTCTGGACTGCTATACTGTTTCCAAGGGGCCTTTATGAAGATCCAACAAGAAAGGCCAATAAAAGGCTCTCAGCTTCTATATGTGTTAGAATTCATCTGATTTACCCAATTTTTATTGTTTTTATTGAACTATACATATTTCTCCACTCCCCTGCCTTCCTCTCCTCTCCCCTTCTATTCTCTTCTGTGACCCCCCCACTCCCAGTTTACTCAGGAGATCTTGTCTTTTTCACCTTCCTATGTAGATTCACGTATGTCTCTCTCAGAGTCCTCTTTGTTGTTTAAGTTGTAGGGGGTTGTGGACTGTAGGCTAGCTTTTCTTTGCTTCATGTTTAAAAGCCACTTATGCGTGAATACATATTATATTTGTCTGTCTGGGTTGCCCCACTCAGTATGCTTTTTTTCTATATCCATCCATTTGCCTGCAAATTTTAAATTTCAAGATGTCATTATTTTTTACCACTTCATAGTTCTCCATTGTGGAAATGTATCACATTTTCGTTATCCATTCTTCAGTTGAAGGTTATTTCCAGGTTCTGGCTATTACAAATAATGCTGCTATGAACATAGTTGA
>LOJH01001700.1:25354-46985 GCA_001685095.1 Ellobius talpinus
TGGTGGTGCTGGTGGTGGTGGTGGTGTGTGTGTGTGTGTGTGTGTGTGTGTGTGATTCAAAGTGGGAGAACCATTGTTTCACCTCTCTCCCCCCCCCGCACTCTCCCTCCCCCAGAAGTCCCATCTATCCCCTCCTGCCTAGCTATTGGCTGCTCAGGTCTTTATTAAGCCAATCAGAAGGTGTCTTAGGCAAGTGAGGAAAGACAGAGACATCTTCACACAGTGTACAAAAAAAGATTATCCCCAACAATGGCTGGATCTGGGTGCTAATTCAACAGCACTAAGTGGCTGCTAACAGGAACAAGGAAGGAAGGGGAAGATGGCCAGGATTTAGAAGGCCATGCAGAAGGGCCCCAAGTCAGCCATGGAAGAGCAGTGATACCCTGAATGGGCCTGGGCTTTGGAAAGTGTGCAGCACTACTACTAGAGTCCTTGTACATCATTTGCAAAGCTAAACCATAGTGAGAAGACATACATGAAGTTTTGGCACATACATGAAGCTCTGGCTCCTGGCCAGTGTCTGGGGAGTGCCATGCTGGGGCAAGGGCAAAGCTGGAATGGCTTTTTCTTTTCAGGTATAGCTAATCAATATTGTTACTCTCTGCAAAGTCATTTCCTGTAGAGGGCCTGTGTGGTGTCGCCCTGCTCACTCACTTGTTAGGACAGAGGGTCAACAACTTTTGGGACTGACTTGGGGCAAGCAAGGGGACCAACCTCCACCTCAGACCATCCCAACATGTGACTTCCTCAGTTAACTGACGCCATGGAAATGTATTGTGTCAATCTATGCTCCTTACCTTGCAGGATTCGTGAGCAATTAACCAAAGCCTTTGGAAATGAAGGAAAGGGACCCTCAGCTGTGTCTCCGGAAATAGGGAGAGGGAGTTTCATTGAAGAAAAAGTATTTGAATTTGGTTTTAAAGACTCCCCATGAGCTTTTTTATGTGAATATGTGTGTGCACACACATGAACACATACAATGTCTGGGGAGCTGTGTCAGCCAAAGGAAAAAGCATGCTACTTGGGTAGATGTCACACACCCAAAGCTAGAGTAGTAACTAAAGTTTCTTCCTGGAGTGCATACTCGTGCACATGCCCATGCACAAACAACACACATACACACAAACACACACACACCATGGGCAGTTTGGTCTTTGCTGAACACACACACACATACCATGGGCAGTTTGGTCCTTGCTGAATACACACACTATGGGAAGTTTGGTCCTTGCTGAACACACACATACACACACACCATGGGAAGTTTGGTCCTTGCTGAACACACACACACACACACACATACACACACACAGTGGGAAGTTTGGTCCTTGCTGAACAGGCCAACTTGAACAGTGTTTTAGCAAAATCACCTGTGGTCTGTGGTGACAAGAACAGCTTTACTGCAGAGGCCGGAAGAGCTAAATTCAGAGATGTACCTTAAACCTGACAGACTGGTAGCTTTCTTCCTGGCCTTTTACAGTCCAGGAGACAGACATAAGCTTTGTTTCCAGAAGTTCAGATGAAAGGTCTGAAAGGAACCGTACACGGGGCATTGATATTCTGTCATTCTTGTTTGCTTTAGATCATTAGTCTGTTTACTCAAGCATGCTTGCCTGAATGCACACTGATGCATTTAATGGATTCATTCTTCAGCAGCTATTGAATATGCTTTATTACAGGCCACGGCATTATTAGGGGTGCATCTGACTAGATAAATCAGTAGCTACGGTGGGTGTTGGACTTAGAAATTGTAGTGGTTTGGAAAATATGCTGTGCACCTTTTGAGATTAGGAAATTACTTTTCCTTTCTGATACAAATGAAATCTATTTATTGATTAAACAGAATTATTTATTGAATTGAGTTCATATTGAAAAATCCCAAATTCCCAAGCCAAGATAAGTTCCTTATAGGCCCTTCTTAATAGAAATCAACTCTACCAAGCCTGCTAAGTCTCATAGTTTTAGCCCATTGTGCAGTTCATATTTGGATCTCTCCAGAATGCAGATTCCTGGAGTTCTGTATGTCAAGAGCAGGGCCTGCTGACCCATGTTTTAACAAGCCCAAGAGATGCTGATCCATATGTCTAAGCATCAGAATTTGAGAACTTCTGCTTTATTCTTTCCATACTAGAAGGTTTGCTCAGGGTTTGGCAAGCTTACCAGACAGTTTGATGAGTCTAGAGCTAAAGAGGGAGATTTATCTGCAGGAAGAGTCCCTTGTGAACACAGGATCTACTCATGATACCACCCAGACTTTTATACGCAGGCTGCATGTCACATTAACTCTAGGGAAGGCAAAGAGACTTGTGTCCTACATGCATGTATTCTACATGCCTTCCCCATTGTGAGCCTGAACTTGCAATTCACATAGCATGTCTAATGAGCCTGTATCCCTGCCTCTGTAGTGGCATGTGTTATAGATCCATCACTCCATAAGAAAGGACACAGGGAAAAACAAGCCAAAATTACATTTACAGAAGCTGGTGTCATGGACGTATTTTTTTTTAATATGCCTCAAGGAAATTGACCTGGAATTTTGCAATCAAGCTTTTGACTATCCTACATAATTGCATTATGTAACAACTTCTCTGAAACTGTAAATTTCAAATATTCCTTGCCGTGAGGGCTATAAGGATGTGTGCAAGCTTGTTGGAACAGGACTCCAGGCACTTGGTTCAGAAATTCGAGTGGTTATGTGTCAAGTGGGTCTGTGGTACAAAAATCCCACGCAGTTCATGCACTCATTATTTAGTAAGGATTGGGGTTTTAAAAGAAACAACAGAAACCCTTCTTCCCCGTTAGCACTAGCCCAGCAAAATGCCGTGGGATCCTTGGAAATGTCTGAACTTTAAAACTCTACTCTCGTTGTTCTGGGTCTCTGGGATCCCTGCATTTGAAACCTTTGTTTTACGATTTCATGAGAACGGATGTTTCCGAATTCCTTGGAGTTTGGCTGTTTGGGCTAAGAGGTCTCTCACAGCAGCACATATTTCAATCCGCAACAAAGCCGATTCTATAGTCTTAAAAACCAGGTCATCCTCTGTCTAAGAAAACAGTTCCCTAACATTAGGCAAGCCTTGAATATACAGCCCTGAGCTGACCAGCATCTGTCCTTGAGGATTCGTGAGGCAAGGATCCTTCGTGTGATATTCTAAGCCAGACAAGAACCTTGAAAAGCCGAGCTGTTTTATGCCCTCACAAGCGAAACAATTAGCTTCCTACTATTTCATGAATGAAGACAGAAATCTTGAGTCAGACACAGAGAGTTTATTACTCACAGAACTGGAAAGAGTTGAAGTCTCAACACTTCCCCTTGCCCATACTGAGCCCCAGAGCCCAGTGAACAATGCAGAAAGGACCAAGAGACACATGGGCATGATACATGTTGTGCTATCCAAAGAGATCCTGGGGTTGGGAGCCTAATATTAGCCTATCTTTTATCCTGGGCCACAAGCAAGCCTTGTTTTTAGTGAATCAAGAAGTTCTCTGTCCTCGGCATCTATTCACCATACAAAGGTTCTGTGAAAGCAAGAAGTGCAACCAGTGCCTATGTTAGCTGTGCGGAACCGTCCCAAGACCCATGAAGATGTGTTCCTAGCAATGAAACCTGTCAGGGATCAGCCTCAACAAAATTACCTCTTGCAAAGGTAGGGGCATGGGGATCAGAAAAATAGGTAAAGAGGATGAAAATGTGGATAAAATAAAAAAGCAGAAATATAGGATAATACTGGGAGGGAGTTCCAGTGAATACTGAAATTGCCCGCCTTTAATTTTCCTACACGTTTATACCCCAATACAAAAGGGGGAAGAAGACAACAAAAGACTTCTTTAACATTATACAAGGGACAACTCCAACAGTTAATTGCTTCAACACTTAGAGAAATAAAGTCATTAGCATTCTGTTGTTTAGGCAGTGAAGCCACCCTAGACCAAATATCCTGAAAGCAGCCATTCCCCAGGTTAAACCTCCTAATACAAAAGAAGGAGCAGAAGTGCACTTGCACATCCTGACCATCTGTCAGGATGGAGTGGATCTACCAGTATGTGCCACCTTAATGTCAAAAGAACTGGGTCAGAATGTATAGCCACACTTGTCAACAACCTTGAGCAACCTCAGACTCTCTGACCTTTAGACAAGGTGGAAATGGACTCACATTTTTGGGCCTCCACAGAAACCGTAGACAGGGCACAACTGAATGTGTGTATTAGAGGCCTTTTAGAGATGGGTTTCAGCAGGTGGCATCTCATTTCAGGAATGTTCATTGGTTAAGACTAGTCAGGAATGTTTATTGGCTAGCCCAGCTCTCCAGGAAACAGGTCTTTTAACCAAGATGGGTGATGTTTACAAAGTTCACTAGAAACACAAACCTTACAGAAATCTTTGTTTGAATTTACTCTCACCAATTGCATCTGCACCTAGAATATACCTGAAGACTTACTTCATGTATTTCTGTGGTAAAAACAGTACACAGACATTGAAGCAGTTCCAGACTTATAGTTTATGAATGTCAAGTTCAAAACCAACTCTGTTGTCAGTGTCGAAGCAGAGCCTGGCATCACATTGTTCATGTGTTTGCTCTTTGTGTGCCTTTTCTCCTTTTCACTACCTTGTAATTTGATTTCGACTTTGGTTGGTCAAGGAAAAGGTTTTATTTAACATTTTTATGGCCTAAATTATTGTTTTATCGTCCAGAAGTATGTAGCTAAGAGATGGGAGGAGGGTCTCACTGTTAACTTTGAGTTCCCTTAGTCAAAGTCTGCTTGCTGTGCTGACCGGGAGTGATTACCATTGAGGAATCAGTGACAGGGATCTCAGCCAGCTTTTGTTCCTGTAGACACGGCCTCTTCCCTTATAAAGGAGCCTTTTCACAACGCTGCTTTGTTTATGCAGTATCTTGTCTGAGTCCCTTGTGCACCAATGCTGTTTTCTCAGGGCACGTCCATGGACACTCATTCATTGCCACCCTTCTTGTTCTGCAGCACCATTAGGGATGTACTAACTCCATTAGGGATGTACACTCGGGTTGATTTATTCACAAAGAAATAGTGGCGAATGCTACTGGCAACACTTATTATTGTTCTTGAACCCTCGAGGAATTTGCCATGTAGACTTCCTTCAAAGAGGATTACCGTGTGCGCCTGTCTCTGAGGAACCACACTGTACCTACTGTAAGCAATGTTTCCACCTCAGATTTCACTGTCAGAATGTTCTCATTGTGTCCAGTGCTTTGTAGGTGTGTTTTTCCAATGTCATGGTACTCACCACATTGATAGCCCTGCATCGTAATTATCCCATAAACCACTGTTGAACATGGAAGCGGTTCAGAAGACTTTCTCTCTTTTAAAAATATTGCAATGGACACCTTGCATATAAAGGTAGTTTTGGAGAGTACATTCATTGGTCCAGAAAGTTATAGCATTTTTTATATTATATTTATTAATATAAGAATATATATTATATATGGTACTTATATTTAAGCACTTAAAGTAAACCTTATATTATATTACAGTATATATTCTATATAATAATCACTATATAGTATATTATAATATTATAAACTATATTATAGTACACTTTATATTTTTTCACTGTTTAAGGAATTTTTATCAAAGCAAGAATTGCGGACTCGCGCAGCGGATTTACACTGGGGAACGTTCCAGGAGTGACTGCAGCAGCAATAGCTGCAGGACGTGGACCCATGGTCTGTGTATCCCTTATATTATAGCAATATAAGAAAACCCTTTTAGGGGCTAAAGAGATGGCTCAGTGCTTAAGAGCACACAGAGGTACTGCCCTTCCAGAGAGCCTGAGCTCAGTTCCCAGCACCCACATCAGGAGACTTACAACTGCCTGTAACTCTAGATCCAGGAGGATCTAATGCCTCTGGCCCCTGTGGTCACCGGCACCATTGTGCACTATACATACATATGTGCCCTCACTCTCTGTCTATCTGAGCTGACCTAGGTATCTAGGGCCTTGTGCATGCTAAGAAAGTGCCCTCCCGTGGAGCTGCCGCCTCCACCTTGCTTTGCGTTTCTCTGAACACCATGAAAGGAGATGTTTTCATGTATATTTTATTTATGGTTATTTCCCTTAATTTTTTATGTATCCTTTGGAGTTATCCATCCAATGATTGACATTTTAAAGTTTGTCACATGAGTGTTTTTTTTTTTTTTTGTGACCCGGCCTGGAGATCTGGGTTTTGACAAGAAGGGTGAGGTCCTCCTACAGCACATACCTTACTGAGGTTCCTTCCATGTCTCCCCAACATCATAGCAGAATTTGAGAAAATAATTACCCGACACCTAGTTCCAGCTGGTTTTCTCCTTTTTTTTCCTAGTAAAATATAAAATAGCCACTTAAAATACCCATTTTATTTTCACACATGGAAAGAGTATCATAAGTGAGTTTTTGCAAACCCTTAATCAGTTTTCTCGAAATCATCCATCATACGCTTCCTACTATCTCGTTTATGCTGGGATCTGTTTGGGGGAACACGTATTCTATTGTGTTGATCTATTTTTGGTCAGCAGTAGAAATTGAAATATTGAAACTTTATAATATATCCTAATATATAGGCGAATCTAACCATGATATTATTTGCCTCAAATTCAAAGAAGCATTTTGCTTAAACACGGTGTGGTCATTCCATGTTCTGAAAGCAACTGTGGAGCATACGGAGGACCGCCCCTTAATTCCTGCCAGCTTTTGCTGCTATACATCTACACTGTCTTCTGAATGATTCACCTTGGTGGACCACCTTAAACATACACCGCTTTAGGCAACCCTTCCACTCCCACTTTGTTTACTTCAGCAAGGGGTATTCTGTATCTGAAACTATCCTGTCAACTTTATACTGTCAACACCCTTCACAACCTTCACACCGCTCTCCCTCTCAGCCCCAGCGCTGGCCTGATGCTACACACCCATCAGATCCTGTGTTTTGATTTGGTTATTTAAAGCAGGGTTACTGGGCCTCTGCGCTATAGGAGCCCTGAATTAAATAGTTCTCGTCTGTGTCCCGACCAGGGTGTAGTATCCAGCAGTATCCATTCCCTATCTCCTCCCTCTGAGTTGGAGCAATCTGAAAATGTTTCCAGGTATTGCCAGACGTCTCCTGGAGAATGAAATCCTCCCCACTGAGAATCGCTGATTTATATCAAAGTAGTCAGCCAGCATACGGCATAATAAATTTATTTGGCTTCAAGTTATTATTATTATGGGATCTTAGTAAATCGGTTTAATCTAGAGCAATCCAATTAATTACATAATGGGCTACTCTTACTGGGTTTGGAAAAACCAACCCAGCCTGCTCTGCCTGGCTATGTGATTGAAATACACCTGTAATGAGAGGCGTGGTGCCAGGGCGCACAGCACAACATCTATGGGCTCCCCTTTTGCCACTCAGCCTATCTTGATAGTGAATTTAAAAACTGTCAATTTGAGGACCGTATTACATAATATAAATTCATTATCCTCCAAGTTTGAATATTATATTTTTGAGATTTAGGAAATATCCCAAGTTGTAACCCCACAGTTCCTGGAACCCTCTTGCCTTTGATTCTAGCCTCAAACCATAGCTGTCAGAGCCAGTTAGCTCAGTAGGGTTTCACAAGGGATAATGAGGCCAGTGTGGCCGGTTCAATTAGCTTCAGAGAAGAAAAACCCAGCTTCCCTGAAGCAGACTAAACTGCTAGCACTGGCCACCATGCTCAGCCAGTGGCCAAAAGAGAGAGGAGAACAGAGGGTGCTGCCAACTCAGCGCTCCCAGGACCATTTAGCAGCAACCAGCAGAAGTCCTGTCTCTTTGATGAGCCATCATGGCTATATTCCTTCTAGTTCACTGCAGAAGCACTGCGCATGGGACTCACATCAGAGTGGCTGGCCTTTCTAGCTAGTGAGGACCACTGGCTAGAAAGAGACTTGGTTTTTCCATTTGTAAGAATGAATGGATAGGGTGGCAGTACTGGCAGAAGATACTGCTCACATCTTCATTTTGTTTTCAAATCTGTGATCCTAACCATACATCTTAGCAGGTACATTTTATCCATGCATGGAGTTATTTTGTAATAGTTTGCTTTAAGGAGTGATCTTGAGTTCTCAAATTGGAGGGACTATGTAAATATATTGATTGGACTTATCAAGAAGTTTATTTGCTAGACAAAGAAGATTCTTTTTAAATGTGCTTAGTATTTGACTCTATATGTGCATGTGTATGGGCACACACATGTCACTGTGCATGTGTGGAGATCAGAGGAGAACTTCTAGGAGTGGGTCTCTCCTTCCACCATGTGGGTCTAAGGAACTGAACTCGGGTTGTCAGGCTTAGGGGTAAATGCTTTTATCCCGAGCCATCTCACTGGCCCTAGAAAGGGAAGACTCTTCTATAAAGTGAAATCAAGATTGAATTTTACTTCTACCTAGTCTTAGTTTTGTAGCATCAATGGTTGTCTCAAACAGAGACTTCTGGGACTGAATTTCCTTAATATTAATTTGTGGGTAGTGAGACATCTAACCACTTTGGAAACATAGTTATCCATATGCATCCTAAGCCTATGTATAGCTCAGCTTTTGGAGTTTTTGCGTTTGTTCCTCTTGCTAGCCCACCCAATAGACTTGAACAGATTCCCCTGGAGCCAGGACAAGTCAATGCCTGGTGAACTCCAGCATTGAGAAGAATTTGCTTCCTTCCGTTTTCTTCTCTCTAGACTCTGCTGGTGCTTGTCCAGTACCACGTCACATCTCCCAGATAGGATCATGTGGGGCTCTGATATCATTTATTTTGTGGCTTTTTCTTTCTCGTTGCTTCCTAAATTTGCCCCCTGATTGGTCGGCAAGTGCACAGAATGTTTCCAGCTAAGGTAGGAACACCCTCTGTGCCACAGAGATGCTCATGGCTCTTTCACTCCAAATGTGGTCATCGAATGCAGTCGCTTCAGTAGCACAAAGAAAACAGTCCTTAGAAATGGGTACTGATGGCCCTATAGTGACAGCTCAGCAGTTAAGGATGCTTCCTGTTCTTCCTGAGACCTGGAGTCCGGTCCCAGCACCTACATTCAGCTATTGCCAGCAGTAAGTAACTCCTGCTTCAGGAATTCAGATTCAGGGCCTTCTGATCTTCTCTAGCCCCTGCACTCACATGCAAAACCCCACCCACCCACAAACATATCCACGTAATTTTTAAAAAGAAAATGAATCTGGTACTGACTTTACCTCATGAAAGACCTCCTAACCACACCGAGGCTCAAGAGAACCACTGTAGGCAGGCTGAGCAGGCTGGACGCAAACACAAAAATGTCCACACGTTTCTGCTCACTGACACAACCAATGGATGGAGGAGCATGTGGACTCTTACTTTGGGTTTTTAAATTTTTAGCTGCTTTATCTAGTTGATGCTACATGGCCATCACTTTTCCCCCACTGCTCCATGATGATGTGTATAGAACCTTACATTTCAAAATATCCACAGACTTCTAGGATTCTGATATTTTGAGCAGGCTTTGTGGCCTAAGTGCTTCAGGGGGTTGCTTCACTGATGTTGCACGATGGCTCCACGAGGCACGCTACTTGCTCCTGTTGTCCCAGTAAGAGGATGATGTCACACTAAGAAAGATGAGGGAAAGGCTTATTAGCATCTCAGGACATTGTAGCTCCCACCACGCTGGGGCAAAGCCCTTGAGCCAGGTCTATGTGAATCCAGAGCCCCTGTGTACACCTGCTCCACCATGCTGGATCCAAGCAATCAGAATCACCAAGGCTTGAATTATTATTTTTTAATTCTGAGTATTATAAGGTCATATTTCTGTATCATACTTGCTTTAAAAACAAACAAATAAAAATAATACCCAGACATTGTGCATTTCATCTGAACTTGGATTCTTAGAGTGTAGCCCACCTGGTCTAATTTAACCAAGAGCTGGGCTTTACTTTCTACAGCTTTCTTGGATCTTAAATCTGTAACTTGAAGCTCATTCCTGTTTTTGAGTCATCATGTTCCACTCTCTGTGACATTTGGGATACTTAAAACACGTTCAATGATGTTTTAAAGAATGCACATTGCACCAATTCCTTTAGAAGACTATAAATATAAGATGATAGAGAGTGTCAAATAAGTACACTGAAGTTTATAAGTACTCATAAACCACAAGAAAAAAATACCAGAAAAAAATTTTCAGCTACCGCCATCAAAATCTCATTTGCTATTTCCATTTTTTGCAGCATTGATGGAAGTAATCCAGTTAAACTGACATTTTTATAGAGAATGGTTTAATGCTCAAATCAGCCTCATGTTATTTCACTGTTTTCATTTTTTATAGGGAACTATTTTTCCCCATCTTTGTGATGATTTGAACTGCACTGCAGAGTAAATGAAAGTGTGTCTTGTTGGCTAAATGATGGCTCTAGAAGACACATCAGAGTCAAGGGAAAGGCTTTTGCCATAACCACAGCTGATGTTTGCAAACACATGCCCTTGTTAATTTTTAATGCTGTTTTGTGTGTGTGTGTATGTGTGTGGTTTTTTTTTATTTAATGCATCTAATCACAGAAAATGTGACGGGGAGAACGGGAAGCTTCATCTTGAGCATATGCTTGGCTTTCTGTCAGCCAGAAATCAACATACAAATGTGGTCCCAGACAGGCTCGCTCGCATTCTTCCACACATGTTCACACGGTGCACACGGGTGGACCCCAGAGGGAACCTGATGGCCTAGTCGCACTCAGAGCCAAGTGCTAAGCATGTGTCAGAATTGGTGTTATCACAACAGCATGATACAATATGGCTTCATCCATTCTGACAGAAGAAGAGAAGCCAATGACAGCCATTCATGAGACACATGTCACCCTCTTCCAAAAATGTAAGATCTGAGCAACTGGGTGAAAAACAAGACCAACTCATTTCAAAGATACTTCCTTGTCATTGGTAAACAGATAGATACGTTTTTATTCACATATAAGAGAAAGGAGGCTGGTAGAAATTTAATAAGTATCAGGTAAAAGTATTAATATTTGACTGTCTCTGCCCTATAGGTCAAAACACATCATTTATTCAAAATTGCATCAACAAAGGATAGTGTTAAATTTAAAAGATTAAATTATATTTATTTTATTTTTATCCCCCTTGGGTTTCTGTTCATGTTAAATGATTGTTGTGTCTTTTGTCATGTAAAATAATGTAACTCTCAGGGTGGAATCTAGCTGGCATAAATGACTGTCTTATGGATCTAATATTTTTATTGTATCAGTATCAATGAGTTCGGTTCTGAGGGTGAAGGATGGAACAGTTATTCATCATAAGCAAATTTCACCAAAAATGGGAATGAATCCATTGTTATCTTTTACTGGTAGATGGAAGCTAGTCCTTGGGGAAAAGGTGGTTAGATAAAAAGAAAAATTTCTGCCATGTTAAAGAGGGTATCAGCTACTCAGGGAGCAGGTTCAGACCGTTGTGGTCAGGCTACCAAGGGTAGTAACTAAGCACGCAAATCGGTAATTTGGTTCCTGCACGAATTGCTGTGTGTTTGAAACTGTCCTTCTGAAAATGCCACCCTGAATAAACAGCATTTCAAATCATGAAGAGAAAGGTGGCGCTTCCCCTGTGTGTCTGGCTTTACATGTGTGGGCTGTGAAGATCCTCATGGGCATGTGACAATAAAGGGCAGGTGTTTCCTAGCAGAGTACCCATAAGCAGGTCTAGGTGTCTCCAAAGACCTTTCCTTGGATCATGAGAGTGAATACATGATCAGGAAATCAGTAGACTCCCAGAACCAGTGAGAGCCACTGTCTTGAAGGACGTTTCTGTGATCCTGATGGAGGCTGTAGAAAGGCCTGTGCTCCCACCAGAGGATGCAGCTCTCAGAACTGGGTGCTTTCAGCTTCTGGACTCTGCTTCCTTCCTGTGGGCTGTGCCTGACACTCGCTGCCAAAGTTTGTTTTCTTTGAGCTCAGTTTATCTGGAGTGGCCATGCTCCAGGGGCTGACCTTTTCTTTCTTTGGATGTGTTAATATCATGGATTAAGCTCTGTAGTTGGTCTCAGTCCAGTGGCTAGTTCAACAGACCTAGGAATGTTAGCACCATTAGCTCAGGGCCTGCACAGAGTTCTGTTCCTTTATCTGCACTCTGCATTTGGATACTCTGGCGGGTGCACCTCACTGTTGCCCCTCTTTACTCAGCGGTTAAAACCTGGATGTGGCCATAATTGTTCTGACCTGCATGGTCATGATTCTCTGCACTATTTAATGAAATAATCCACAGTCTTTATCCTCCTAATAATCTTAAATGGATCTCTTTTGCACCTCACAGTTGTTGAAGCTTGTGATCTCAACAGCGTAAACTATTCTAGTAAAAGGAAAAGATGTGGGGGCCTGGGAAGATGTCTTGGTTTATAAAACATTTGCCTTCAAGCTGGAGAGCTTGAAGACCTCAGTTTGGATCCCCAGCATCCGTCTGAAGGTGAATTGGTTCTGTAGTACTAACCTGTAATCTGACCCCTGGGGAGGCAGAGGCAGGAAGATCCCTGTCTAGCCAAGTCAGCAAGCTCTGCATTCAGTGAGAGACCCTGTCTCATAAACAATAAGGTGGAGAAGAGACTGAGGAGGACCCTGGAAGTGGGCCTCTGTTTTCCCCGTATATGTATGCATGCATGTTTGTATGCACCCCACATACATACATGCATGTACGCAAACATGAGCATATGCATACACCATATACACACAGAGAAAACAAACAAAAAAACCATGTGGTCTTTCCAATTTCTTTTCACTTACACTATGTGATGTGCCTAGCAAAGATAAATTCACCACACAGTTTGAAGAGTCCTGGTGAAACATTGGCCACTGTAATCCAGGTCAGGTGGGAAGGCTAATAAGTAGTGACCAAGCATTTGTCCTTAAGAAACAGACATTTTGCCATTAGTAAAATCTGTTAGTACAATTCATCTTACCCGGAGGTTAAAGGTAGACATTCCTGTTGTTGCTATAAATGTTTTCACATTGCTGGTAAGAGCTCTTAATGAAAGCTAGCCACCTTAAATGATGGAAATTGCTTATTTGAAACAAAGAGAAAATACATGCTGAGTTGTGAAATTCTGTATGCATTTCAAAATGAGAAAGAAGAAAGGGAATATAAGTTGCTGATTGTTTTTTCTTCAAAATCTTGCCAGTCTTACACCAAGGAGAAGAGACTAGGAAAGGAGACCATGAAAGGGATCAAGCCGAGCGGCTCTTCTCTTGCCTAAAGTGAAAAAGTCTGAGGAGTCAACAGGCAAGAGAAGGCAGGGGAACATTGGGGAGTTTAGCATGCTAATTAATTACAAAAATAAAGTGAGAGGGACAGCCCAGAAAGTTTAAGATTAGAGGATAGCGTCATCACCAATGTGTGCTCTTGCTCAAACTCACACGATGAAAGAGAGAGAAAGTGCTGATGTTGCATTTTCCTACTGTCAAATTCATAAGGAGATCTGTGCTGGTTTCTTTACCAATTGTTTTAAGGTAGGCAAGATAATAGACTTACCCATAATCTGGTAGGCTTTTTCTTTCTTATTTTGTTAAATATGTAAAGAAACGTATAGATAATAAAATAGGATCTATCTACTCACTTCCTCTATCAATGCATATCAGTTTATTTAGTCTCCCTCCTAAAACTGAAATCAGCTTTTGAGCATTATTTCTAATACTTACCATATTGCAAATAAAAAGAGTAACAATTAGAATATTCAGTTCATTTTAAATAGCAATCATAGATTCTTTGCATGTTTTCTTGAATGCTATTTGTATGAAAATGTCTACATTTACTTCAGCAAAGAAGTCAACGACAAGACACTCATTGGTCTGAAATGATGAAAATATCTTTAATATCTGGCCTGACGACAGCTGAGTGGATTCTTATAACCACTTTGGCCTCTTTTGTTGACATTGATGATGAAAATCAAATGAGTGTGTATTTGGAAACAGAAGGTGAATGTTACTGGTCTCTTGCTTCTGTTAACTCTGAAAGCTCGGCTTTAAGGCTCCACCAAAAGTCAACAAACAACAGAACCCTCATTTCTGAGTTCCTGAGTGGTGGCATCTAAAACCTGGGGACACTGAGCTTCTGTGCTCCCTTATGTTAATCTGTCATAGACTGCCAGTGATCTGATACCCATGTCTGATTTTACTGCATCATGTGTTGATTGGAAAAATACCAGTCCACTGAATCATGCAGACCTTCCTAATGTAGATAGACATCATTATCCTGAAACTTGAGGTTCCTTTAATACATCTCTACTACCTCAGAAAGCATTTCATCATTGAGTGCCTGTCAAACCCACAACAGCAGATACGACCTTTTCAGGTTTATGCTTTCCATTTGAAAGCTTGCATTTTGTCATCGATGAAGAACACTGCCAGGTATTTTTGTGTGTGTGTGAAATGACAGACTTAATTTGATTGAAAAAAAAAAGCTAAATACCAAATCTGAATAAGCACACTGTCAGGGTGCAGTTCAAGGGAAAAGTGATGTTCAGGGAAGACAGACAGGACAGCTCACACACCAGCTATGCTAGTATCTTCCAGCCCCGGCTCCCTTCCGTCAGCACCAGCAGCGCAGGCGCACCCTTGCCCCCAAGGTGCTGTATTATTAAACCAGGGTTCCAGAGTTGTTTCCGCTAAAAGGACTTCGTGCAGGATATTCTCGAGACACTAACTAGCTTTCCTCCCTGCAATAATGTGGTATAAAGAATACAAGGGCCACTCTCCTGATGCAGGCCATAGGCTTGCCCAACACTCAGGTACCAAACGCAGACTTCACGAGTGAAAAAGACAGACAGGCCAGAGAATTGTCCTGAAAGTTACTTTAATCTCAGTATCCCAGAGGAGCCTTTGGTGGCCCTAGAGACCTTCTGCCATGCTTTGGGCTGCATGCCAGGTTTGACAAGTATTGACATTTTACCTGGCTTGCCTCAATTTTTTTCCCCCGAGAAATGGTTACTGAGGATGCATCTGAAACCTGTTCAGCACCCCCTCTGGTGTTCGGCCTCGGTGTGGCAGTTGTCTTTCCAATATATGGATTTCGGTTTCCCCCATGTATGTAACCACCTGCTACACTATCTTTTGTTTTAATATTTTAAAAAATTATATCTAAAACTGGAGAGATGTCTCAGCAATTGAAAGTGTGTTCTGCTCCTGCAGAGGACTGGACATTTATTCCAGCACCAATATCAGCCGCTTACAACTGCCTGTAGGTCCAGCTCTGTGGTATCTGATGCCACCTTCTGAATTTAATGGGCACTGCAATCACATGCATAGACCTATATATATATATAAAGCCAGACATGTACACATACTTTGAAGAATAAATAAAAATAAATGTTTACATCAATGATGCCTTTCCTGTATATTTACTTTTACCAAGATCTTAATGGTTTAACATGATATTAATACACCTTCCAGAGAGGCCTGTTGTGGTGTTTCCATTGTTCCTACTAGGTGACTTTGGAGTGTTCCTGTGTGAATATGCATCTTTGTGGCTTCTGACTTTCACTATTACGACTATTTCCTTAAACAAGATCTCTCTGGGTTCTCAATTCTCCAGATTTTCTTTGATGTGGCTTTTCTGCCTTACATCCTGGTGTAACCTCTCACTCTCTTTCTGGGGAACGTTTGGACACATGCATCAAAAACTTCAAAGACAGCAAAATCTTGGTCTAGAAATTCTCTTTCTGAGAGTTTCTCACACAGGGCATTTGGACATCAGGGATGAATATGAAGATAAGCATACAGTAGTATATACGTGCCATTGGTGATAGAAACAGAATACCCAGAGACCAGCCTCATGTGTTTTATTGTTTGTTGCAATTTTATTTACATACTGAGGGAGAAGCCAGGCTCCTGATACATGCTAGGGACATGCTCTGTCACTTAGCCACAGCGGCAGTTCTTTATAGTTTACTTTGAAGTGGGGTCTTCTTAATTGTCCACTCTGGCCTTAAATGAATTCTACAGAGTCTTGAACTTCGGCCTCAACCTCCTGAGTCACTTGGATTATAGGCCTAAACTAGTAGGCCAGGACAGATGTCTAATGATAAGTGATTCATGCTATCCTTTAATGTATAACTGCCCTTATTTTATAGCCTGACTTTACTTAAATGATAGGTTTTATACAATTATATTTATTGGAATGGGTGATAAGAATATAAGTGATTTTTATTTATTTTGTTTTGCATTTTCCCCTCATCTACTTTATTATAGAAAAAAATACGTTAGTACAAAAAAGAAGGGAAAGTTGGATGATATATTTTGAAACCTCATCTCAAATGTCAGGTCAGGCCAATATAGAAGAGCAGCTGCTACTTGTGACATGGTAGTCACGGGGGAACTCAGTCCCTCCAGAGATGGCTCAGTGGGATCTGGAGCTGTAATACATTGACCCCGCAGGGTAGCAAATGCTAAAGTACACACAGCCGCTGATTTGATCTGATGTCTGCCCTAAGAGAAACTAGAGCCCCGCAGTTTTGAATAAGCAGCAAGCCGCCGACTGGCCACAGCTGGACAGTTCTGATGGAGCCTCTGTTCACGGCAACCTTCTTGACCGCATGCCATGGATAAAGATACACTTTCACCCAAATACCTGGCCCAGAATTTTTCTTCTCCTCAGCCTTCCTGCTTCAAACATTTCTTTCTTCTCTCATGCTCCGGGCTTTGGCAGGCAGCCCTGAGCAAAAGACAAACCCTGTGTGGCAGGTAGCTCGAGTGTGCTAGCTCTGCTTACCACCCTCTCCCTCCCCTCTCTATCAACCGGGCCATTTCCTCCATGGAGCAGAGCTGCTGAGATTTGTGCATCGGGCTCTTATGTGAGATGGCACCCTGAAACTTCTGGGCCTTTTAAAGTCACATTTTAAATAAGTCCTCAAATGGTGCAGAAGCTTCTGGTACATGAGCAACACCATCAATAATTTAGTGTCACTGGAAAGAGCCAGCCAGCACAAGGGGCGAAGGAACATGCACGAATCACTGGAATTTGGAACTAAAACAGCACTGTCTTGAAGACCATCTGACTCCTCACTGGGAGGCTCGGTGGCAGAGGTGATGGATCTGACGACAGTGTCACAGACAGTATTTCTAATAGTAGTGATTGTAGAATGGCTGTAACAGTATAGGATGGTGGTGAAGAATTAAATAACCAGTGACTGTTTTGACTTCCATATCATGACAGAATTCTTGGACATGGTCTTGCCAGGAAAGAGGCAAGACTTGGGGCTCAGCACTGGGGAGGCAGTTCATTGGCGAAAGTGCTGGGCCCACAAGTGTGAAGGCCAGAGTTCAGATCTTCAGAAACCCACATCACCACTGGGTGGTTGTCACAGCTGGCTTACAATGAATTCCTGAGCAAACTGGACAGCAAGACATTCTATAGGGTGGACTCTGGGCATAATGAAGAAACCTACCAATAAAAGGTTTAAAATGGTGGAGGGTGGTTATCACTGACAACTACATATACACACATACTTGCAAATGCGTATACATGGACAATACATGGGCACACACACACACACAAATAAAAGGGAGGGGGAGATCTGAGGTGCAAGTGCCACAGAAAGCCACAAGTTTGAAGGTGGTTTTTTAGTGTTACATTTTTCAGTAACTGGGCCTGGAGAGATGGCTCAGTGGTTAAGAGCATTGGCTGCTCTTCCAGAGATCCTGAGTTCAATTCCCAGCACCCATATGGCAGCTTACAATCGTCTATGGGATCGGATGCCCTTTTCTGTCCTGCGGATGTACATACAAACAAAATATCAATTTACATTTTCAGTAACTGTCCCAGACCTTATAATCTAGCAGAAGTTGCTTGCTTCCCTCCTGTTGGTATTATTTGTCTTTGGCTAATAGTTTCAGCCAAGCCATTTTTATAGCCCTGAATATTATCAAAAGGGTTTTTATTGCTCAATATAACTACTCTCTTTCTCAACCTATTGCATTCATCCTGCCTTTAGAGGCCAAGTGTAAACTGGAGTCTAGATGAAAGGGATGTTTTCTCTAAAAAGCCCATTTGTGTTTTTCCTTTTTGTGTTAAATTATGAATACAGTAATTGGTAGCTAATGAGGTATAAGTGCTGTGCTCTCAGACGTTCTGGGTTATTCATGTCTCTGCAACCGTCTTCATCTACCCTTGATTTTTCAAATACCAGACCTATAATTATGCCAAAATCCATCTACGCCAGAGAACATTTTGCATTTCCTTATTGCTACCTACAGAGACTAAGGTTGTAGAAAATGTTGGACTTAAAAAAACTAATTTTAACCCCATTTTTTGGGGGGCAACTCAATAAGACCAAATTGGAGGTATCGGAATCACAGATTTAAAAGGTCAATGAAATAACTCCCAAGCATCTGGACTGGGTGGCTGGCCAGCTCTAGTGCCAGCAGGTTTTGCAGACCAAGTAGCTGACCATGAAATAGATGTAGAGTGGAGATGGCCTTGATGGCACCAGGGTCTGATGCCCAGCCTCGCTTCTCTGGGTGGTGCTCGATCTGTGTATCACGCCCGACTGCCGTCTACCATAAACTCTTCTGTCGCTGGCCGGAGTGTTTGCCATGAGCTTCTAGAGTTCAGTTTATATTCCTTTTGTATGTTGCTCTCAGGACAGTGTTCTTGCATGGATGCTTTGCCACGCCAAATCTGCACTCACACCTGAGGTAGGATGGCAGATGAATTTTGTTTTTGTACGGAAGAAAAAAAATCTTGGCCCAAGGTTTGTGTTGAAAATGCCCGTCTTTGTTTGCAGGCAAGTGCTAATCTTTCTAAAAATATCCCTCACTCTGAAGGACAGCCAAGAGGCAGCACCTTATTAGAACCTTGGGTTCAGATTGCAAACGTGTTTGGCTAGCTCCCTGTTGAGGTTCAAATTCTCCTGGAATTATTTTAAATATTTGTGCAGAAGCACTGATGAGTTTACTAGCTTGCTTCTCATAACCACTTGCTAATGAGTACCCTAGCTGATGGCAGTTAGCTCTCAGGCTCCTGTAAACACCCAGCAAATGTGATTTGCTTCAGTGTCGGACATTGTCATGGGAGTGCCCTGCCTTAGGACTAGGAAATGGTTTGAGACTGACTGAGTTCTTTCAGTGAAAGAGCTGGAAAGCTTTACTAGTAAGAAAATCGTTGTCTGTATGGGGCTGGGGCTGGTCCTGTCTGTATGGGGCTGGAGTTGGTCTTGTCTGTGTGCGATTGGAGCTTTGACTATAAATTTCCCCCACAGGCTACTCTGGGATATGGATGCTATTTCAAACTAGTCTTCAGCCCTTCCCATGTGCAGACTCAGTGCTCCAATCTTCCAGAACACCATCTCTTTGTCTGACAGGTCTTATTCTACTTCCTTAAGACTGACGGAAACTTGCTCTAAGTGGTTTAACAGTACCTGTTTTAAAATACATGGTCAGCTTTCTTCCTACATAAATCTGAACTCTATTGGCAGTTTGGATGCCACTTGGCTTCTGAGTTTTATGACAAGATACAAAATGCATCATTTTTCATTTCTTTTATATGGCCTAAATCAGTGTTTTGATTTACAGTTGTGCTTAAGAATAGCAAAGAAGGAAAGATTGATGATTTTAAAAATGGGTTTCAACCGAATGTTCAGCAGTGTTTATGTCTGTTATTGATAACCAGCCAAGCAGTATCACAGCTTTTGTTCATGAGTCATTTGTATCTACTGCATAGACTCAGTTCCAGCCATAATTTTAACTGTGAAACTTTGGGGTTTGAGATGCGAACTGATGTAAAGCTACTTGAATAATTGGGCAGATTCTCTGGTCCTTTTCCTTTACTTTGAGGACACATGTCTTATGATTCAACTACAGAGGTTCCGATGTCAGAGCCCCAAAACTTGAGCACACATCATTGCTGTGTACAGATCAACTCAGAGGATCTAGTGCAGGCTGTTCAGATGACAGTGACATGTCCCTCCTCTGTGACCCCAAAGAGGAGGCTCTCAAGCCCGTCTTCTCCTTTCCTCTCTATGACCTGCCCCTAGAAGTACCAGTTAGCACCATAGTGAGCACCCCTAGCTGGGGTCTGAGGTGACATCTCACTTCTTGGATGCCATCTCATAGAAGAGGAAGAGCTCACAAGGTAGACCACTGTGGCATTTTATCCTCACAGAGAACTCAGTGTTTTCGCCTTTGCTCAAGGACCCAGATCACCCAGGAGAGGGAGTCATGCTGGTGTCTGGGTCCCACTCCCTGAGATTCTAGTGTTGCTGGTCTGAAGAATGGGCCTGGCTTGGGGTTATGAAAGTTGCCCACGTGACTTTAAGAGATGTCTGTGACTGCGAACCAAGGTGAGAAATGAAGTGTGTGTGTGTGTATGTGTGTGTGTGTAATTTAATTCACAAGCAATACTTCTCAGCTATTTAAAGTGTACCTTTCAATGTATATAAAGTACACAATTCAATTTTGATATACTCATGGTGTGTGTATGTGTGTAACTTAATTCACAAGCAATACTGCTCAGCTATTTAAAGTGTACATTTCAATGTATATAAAGTATACAATTCAATTTTGATATATTCACGGACTTGTGTTGCCATCACCACTGCGTTTACTTCATCCCCCGAAGAAATCTAAGATGTCACTTTCCACCCCACATCCAGCCCTAGGCAACTCCTAATCTATTTCATGTCACCATAAATTGGCCTGCTAGGGGTATCAGGTGGAGTGAAATCTTGTTACCCAACATTTTGTTTGCCCGCTCACCGGTGGGTGGGAATCTGAGTGGTTCTGCTTTAGAGTTGTTCTGCATGCTGCTGCTGCAAACATTGGGTGCAAGTCTGTGTGGGTTCCAAGCCCTCTACATCCTTGCCAATACTTGTTTTTCATCTGTCTTTTTCATGGTAGCCATCCTAGTGGGTATAAAAATGTTCCCTCATTTTAGTTTTAAGTGGACTTTTCCTCATATGGATGCTGCTGCAGATTTTAATATGCTTTTAAATGTGCATTTCTGTTTCTTTGCTGTTTCCGTGGTAAAATACCTGACAAGAGAGAAAGGTCACCAGCTGTGGTGGCACACACCTTTAATTTCCGCTCTCAACAGGCAGAAGTGGATTATTTGTTCTTTTGATGACCTGTTTCTTGAGTTCTTTGTATATTTTAGAGATCAGCCCTCTGTCCTGTGTGGGGTTGGTGAAGATCTTTTCCCATTCTGTAGGCTGCATTTTGTCTTGTTGACCATGTCCTTTGCTTTACAGAAGTTTCTCAGTTTCAGGAGGTCCCATTTATTAATTGCTTCTCTCAGTGTCTGTGATACTGGGGTTATATTTAGGAAGTGATCTCCTGTGCCAATGAGTTCAAGTGTACTTCCCACTTTCTCTTCTGTGAAGTTCAGTGGGGTTGGCTTTATGTTGAGGTTTTTGATCCATTTGGACTTGAGTTTTGTGCGTGGCAATAGATATGGATCTATTTGCATTCTTCTACATGTTGATATTCAGTTATGCCAACACCAATTGTTGAGCATGCTTTTTTCCATTTTATATTTTTTGCTTCTTAGTCAAAAATCAGGTGTTCAAAGATGTGTGAATTGATATTCGTGTCTTTGATTCAATTCCATTGGTCTCCTGTCTGTTTTTATGCCAATACCAGGCTGTTTTCAGTACTGTAGCT